>JAVQJS010014962.1:0-16587 GCA_036024795.1 Galaxias rostratus | reverse complement strand
TTTAGAGCCAAACAAACGACATAGTATTGTATAATAATCAATTTTCGAAGCAATATATCTTATGACAAGAACAGGTCAGCAATTCTGATTAACATTTCGCTAGAAGAACTCAAAATACTATTGTTATGTGCGCACATTGTGTAGTAGCTAGCAACGATTGATGCTATACTCACAACTGTCACTGGCGAAACCATTTTTCATTCGCTTCTTTTACTGAGCAGCAAAAGGAAAAGGTTCCAACGTGTTGGACTGCTTTATGTCTGATTAATATTATTGCTAGATTATTTGCCTCGTTCTGCTGCCGTGTGTACGGATCCAGTTTTGTTGTCTCTTTTCAAGGGGTTAGTCTGACATCGAGGGGGCTGGAGCAAACTGTGCATGTGGGTGGATGTACAATAATAGACCAATCAGCATAAAGAGTCAACTAAAAGAGGCTCGGCTATGTGACTGTAACGCCTAATATAGGCGGAGTCTTACAATTGTTTACCTACAGGAGCAGATGGTCATTATTTGCATACGTACCTACATTCCCCATGCAATCTCCTAAAGACGTTTATCCCGTTCGAATAAATGATATAATATTGTAATATCAATGGTAGAATATCATTATTACTGTCCTATCTGGAACGTAAATGATTCTAAACTCTAATACACCTTAACCTACCGCAATAATGCTCTCGAAGAGAGAAGTAAGCAGCAGTATGTAGCGTTGACATGATCTTGTGATTTTGACTGTTAATTTCCTTTTCTCTATTTCGCTTTATTGATCAAATAGATGATCTTCCAATGGAGATTTGTTTTAATCGCTGTTTAACTAATGTTATGTGTTTCCTAACTGTCTAATCTACTGTTTCTGAATATTGCTTTTTTTAAAACAATACTAATTTAAAAAAAGGATCTGCTGACACCTACTGGAATTTCTTTTACCTATTTCGCGGATATGACGTGGCCAAATCGCAGGATGTGTGGCTGAATCACTTTTCGGCATATAACGCCATCATATTATAGAACGGGGGGCCAAGTTGTTCCTTTATTTTATCTACAGTAACGTTTACTTTAAGTCCTTTTTAGTAACCAAGTTAGCAAGTTTATTGTTTCGTGTTTGCAACGCTAGGCTTTTTGGAATACCCTTGCTGTTTACGCTAGCTAACGTTAGCTTGCTAGTTACCGATAATCGTTGAACCTCTATCCAACTTTTGACAGCTGACTTGTTTTTTTTGGATGAATACTGAACTTGCGTTACTGGTATCCGAATCAGTTAGCTCTGCTCCTTTGGTTCGTTTATGTATTGATACATTACACATAGTATGGGCCATGTTTGACCAGATGAGGTTTGCTATATTAGGCTAGGAATCCATCTAACTAGCGTTACAGTATTTTGTTCTGGCCAACAAGTTCTGTTCAACTGAGACATCCAAATTGGAATCAAGTATCGAAGGAAGGGACACCCCCAACTCCCGGTTCAAAGAAACATGGATTTCGAAAATGTCTTGTCCATGGCGTCCCAAAACCAGGGCCTCAGCAGCGTACCGGTGAGTGAGTGAATGAAAGACCAGACTATAAGCATGCATACTCCCCTGTAATGAGTGTCAGGTTTAATGTCGCTATCCCCGCTTGAAACGGAAAATATGTAGCGTTGTCTTGCTTGTTGTAGAGTGAAATTATTGCTCAGTATTTACCATTTGCAATAACTGACGTTGTTTTTGTTTTACATTTTGCATAACAGAAAAGGTACAGCTTACAAACTGGACCACCAAAAAAGGACCCAAAGGTGAAAGGTGTAAATTCATCCGCCGTGCAGGCTTTTCTAAAGAAAAAGCAGATGGAAGAAAAAAGTAAAGGTAACATAGATGACAAAAGATGACACACTCCCATTATATTTACCCGATTCATTATTGTCAGAATTACTTCACATGTAATACATGATGTGATTTGTGCACGTTTGATTATTTTCATAGCAATATTGATGAAGAAGAAGAAAGAGAAACTTATTGCTAAAAGGGTTGAACTAAAGTCTGATCGTAAGGCTCGTGCGATGGCCTCCAGAACCAAGGACAATTTCAGAGGTTACGATGGCATCCCAGTTTTAGAGGAACCCAAGAAAAGAAGACCAAAGGGTGAAGATGGCGAAAATCAGCAGAGGAGTGATTCATATGACCAAGATGAGGAGGACAACTATGAGTATGACCAGACGGACTCTGAGCCAGAGCCTGAGCCTGAGCCGGAGCCACAAAGGCCAAGCAAAGCCCCCGGTTATAGTAAGCCTTCAAATAAGAGACCCAGTGGGCCTTCCAAGCCTGCGCCGCCACCAATGAACTTTGCACAGTTGCTCAAGTTGGCTGAGACAAAGCAGTTTGAACCGGTCGAAGTAAAAGCCAAGCCAACGAAGACCGAGGTAAGGCTCCGAACCGCAGATGAAATCAGAGAGCTGGAGTTGGAGCGCAAGGCCAAAAGGCAAGACAAAGGGAAGGACTGCAGGGCGCCTCCTGACAGAGAACGAGATCGCACGTCGAGGAAAAGCACATCTGAGAAAGACCATAGAAATGGGAACCCACTTAAAAGTTCCTCAGGCAGGACAGCGGGTTCTAGTGGGTCAGGGAATAAGCCAAAACTCTCCTCCTCAAATGAGAGAAGCCAAAGTTCTAACAAGCAATTTCCTGATGACAGGGGGAGAGAGAGAGAGAGGGAAAGGGATAGGGACAAGGACAGGGACAGAGATAGACATAGACTTAAAGCAAGCTCTTCAAGTGCCTTAAGCAGTAAGGTTTCCTCCAAGGGAACACCCTCTCAGGTCCCAGCCAAAAACTCCAACAACCGGCCTATGGCAAACAACAAACAATGCACCACAAGTATCCTTAATCCCAAAAAGGGGATCCCGTCATCACCTCAAGGACGATCTGGGATAAGGCCACCTGGCCAGGCTGGATTAGGTCAAAGACCACAGTCGGGACCCTCTGGAGAATCCAGAGGGAAACCTGGCCAAGCTAGCTCAGTTAAGGGAGGACCATCAAGGCCTGTAAAAGGAGAACCAGCACGGCCTGGAATTAACTCTATAGGAAAGCCTAATGGTGGACAAGTGAGAGCTAACTCTAGTGGACCTTCCAGGCCAGGTGGCCCTTTTCAGGGTAGACCCAGGGGCACCCCTCAGGCAAGGCCTGGTGGACCTCCACAAGGTAGGCCTGGGGGTGCTCCTCAGGCAAGGTCTGGTGGACCTCCACAAAGTAGGCCAGGGGGAACTCCACAAGGAAGGCCTGGGGGCGCTCCTCAGAGCAGGCCTGGGGGACCCTCACAAGGCAGGCCTGGAGGACCTCCACAGGGTAGACCTGGGGGACCGCCACAAGGTAGGCCTGGGGGACCTCCACAGGGAAGGCCTGGCGTTGTTCAGGGTCGCCCAAGTGGTGGAGGGATCAGGCCTTCAGGAAGTGGACCCAGCCGGCCTGGAGGTGGGATGCCAGGCCCTGGGCGGCCAGCCAACAGTATGGGCTCTGGGCCGGGTAGACCCAAGTGTACAGTGGTGGCAGAGACTATTTCAGAAAAGAACTTTGGTGGGCCCAGACCCGGCATGGCACCCAGACCCGGCATGGCACCCAGACCGATGATGAGACCGCCAGGTAAGAGCTTCAAAGCTAGAAACAAACTTTTTTTTTTTTTTTTTAAATCAGTATTCGGGGATGGTAGTTGTACATTTATTGATTTTTTTAGTCTGTTTACTTTGCATTTTTGTATTACTTTGTTCCATTATCTGTTCATATTGCATTATAAATGATTTGCACTTTCCAATTTCTAGTGTCATATGGTTCTATCATGAATGAAGCCTACCCCTTAAGCTCTTTAAGCAACCACACCCTCCTTTCCCACGTGGATTTTTTAGGTCCGTGTCTTTCTTTGTTTCCATCTAGGCACCATGCTCCCCCCAATCACCTCCAGCTACAAAAGAAAGTATGAAGATGACGAGGATGAGCTCGACTCCGAGATGGAAGACTTCATCGACGACGAAGGCGAAGAGCAAGATGAAATCTCTAAACACATCAGGGAAATATTTGGCTATGACCGGACCAAGTGAGGCACCCCCACACTATATACCTATTTTGTTTCCCTGTACAAACACGCTACGTTGAAGCCTGCGTTACTTCAAACCGTGCCTGTGTTTTCCTCGCCAGATACAAAGAGGAGAGCGACTATGCATTAAAGTTTATGGAGAGCAGTTGGAAAGACCAGCAAAAGGAGGAGGCTAGAAGGTAGGAAAGAAATATTTTTTTTGTTCAGCCATGAAGCTATGTTTTAATTGATTTAGGTAACCAAGCTCACTGTTAATGTTGTGTTTTTAGTTTTTTAATTTTGAGGAAACTGGAATCATCTTGGCCTGTTTTTTTACACAGACACTTTGCGTCTTACCTTAACTGTTGTTTTCTCCTATTCTCACAGTTTACGTTTGGGTATCAAGGAGGACGAGGAGGAGTTGCGCTTGGAAGAGGAGGAGATGAAAAGAAAAACGGCAATGAATGCCAAACGGAAAAAACTTTAAGAATAATCTTTATATTTCAGACATTCTAAAAAGACAGGGGCAATGAAGTTAGACCGCTGTTGCCCCTGTTACACTAGATAGCTTATTTATTCATGCTGCTGTTTCAAAGGAAGAGGCGGATCTGCAAACATAAGTATAATATATTGATATACATATCATGTGACCCCAATTATTTCTTAGACTGACAACAATCATGGATTGAAATTGTCATGGCTTCCCATGTGGCGGGGAAAAAAATGTCATACTTTTCAAATACAAAACAGAAACCCATTGCCCTTTTGTGTTTATTGATATCTGATTTAAATAGAAATGGAACAGCTGTTGATTATTGATGTTACAGGTTTTCTTAAAAAATATATTTAAATGACGTAACTGGCTAGTATCATGTGCTTGGAATGGTATTTTTTGTTAGCTTTTGGTTGTTGTATTTTATAGTTTGGTCTGATTTTAATAATTGAGTTTCATAAATTTACGAAAAAACGTATTGGTAATGTATCATGTGGTCGTTGATTATGTAAATGTATAATTTCATGTTCTTGGCCATACTTTGCCCATAAATAATGTGTGTGTAGAGGGATGGATTTGACAATGAAACATGACGGCAATATGAAAAGATGATAAATGATGGCCAGTTGACACTCTACGAAGACATGACACCTTACACCTTTCATTTTGAGGGAACTCGAATGTCTTTAACGTTCTGCGGTACTAAGGGTTTTAGTTAAGTTTTCTTTTTGGAGTTGAAAGGTCAAAACTCCGCCCCTTTAACTTTGCGGAAGTTTCACAAATAATTTGCGAGCAATCTATCTTAAGTTTTAACTTGATTAACATCAGCTTGATACTACATCACCAAATGATAAATTATGGATCTTAGTTCTGAGGCAATGCAAAAGATACTCTCAAAGGTTAGTATAGTTCTTATTGTTCTTGACATGTTGGCAGACCGGTTTATTATTGTTTGTTGCCCGGGCCGGGCGGACATTACGTCGAGCTAATGTTAGCTAATTTATTTATGTTTAAATGGTTGGTTGCTTGGTTTATCAATGAACAATTGATTTAACATATGTCGTAAAAAAGTCTACGTCCAGACCAAGTCATTGCAAGGGATTGTTTAAACTTTTCTTTTAACTCCATATCAGTACAAATTCCACGCTGTTGGCATTGACGAGCTACAGAAACTGCAACGTGTGCACCCCGAGATCAAACCAATTGCTGACACTTACAGTAAGATTAGGATTAGGATCACTTTAAGAATGAATTAAAAAATCATTACAGACTACACATGTTGATTGGTTTTATTACGTTTTTCAGCTTTCACTGACGGTAGCCAAAAAGATCTTCTGAAGTTGATCGGGACCATTCCTGTCAAATATGAGGGTAATACTGACAGCCATTTACCTCTAATTTTAGCGGTTATATAACTTTTATTTAAGATGACAGTCGCTGTAACTTTTTATATATAGTATATTTATAAAGTTGTCTGTATATGTTACTTTGTGAGATTGCCTAGCTATTTATTTAAGTGATAACGATGGACAAGTATGGTGTATGGACGAGCAACAGGCCCTATGTGTTCCCAGGGCGCACCTACAACCTACCTATTCTGCTGTGGCTGATGGATTCGTTTCCTTTTACACCTCCCATCTGTCTGTTGAGGCCCACCGCTAACATGATTATCAGAGAGGGCAAGCACGTAGATGCCAGAGGACGGATCTACCTACCGGAACTCCACAACTGGGATCATGTAAGATTTGGACAGGCTTAAGTTTTGTGTGTTTCTTAAGTTGCACCTGAAAGGCAAGTGTTAACATGATTTAATGCCTGATTAGCACTGCATTTGTTATGTCGCCCGCAGCCCAAGTCAACGGTGGTAGGTCTGCTGGCTGCGATGATTGCTAAGTTTGAGGACGAGCCACCGTTGTCAACAAAGGACACGGCAGACAGCAAAGATCCCAACGAGCTGCTGGCCTTTGTCTCCAAAATCCAAATCAATGATGGTGAGTCTAAGGGGTCAAGCTTGAGAAACGATTTGCTGATGATACACATCCTTACCGCTGAGACATGTTAATCAATCTAAAACCCATCCAAATTATAGGTGGGGTTCGACAACACGATCAACCAATCCGCAAAGTTGCTGTTGTCGGGGGCGGAGATTTGGGAATGGCATCAGTGATGAGCATATTAGCAAAGGTCATTACATTTTTCAAACAAATATATTTCTACTATTGGTAAGAACAGGTTTTTCAGGTGTTCATGAATATTGACGTAACCTTTCTGTTTAGGGCAAAGTGGATAAACTTGTTTTCATTGACGTAGCTGAGAGCTCAACTAAAGGTGGCACTGTGGATCTCGAGATATTTAACCTCCCAAAGGTGGAGGTATCCAAAGGTACACAGCTTTCAGTAGCCCAGCCTCCTAGTGGCTGGGGTTAGATAGGTCACTTTCTTGCAAATATCAGTTAGAAATCTGAAAATATCATATCATAGACCAAATCTACAGCATAGCTTTTTAACAACTAATGGATGTTTAAGGTTGCTGAATGACTAGGAATTACTAGGATCCTAGTCAATCTACCCTACAGCAGTATGAAGTGTGGCCATGGTTAGATATTGTTCCCTTCTCCTCCCTTTTAGACTTGTCTGCCTCTGCGAGTTCCACGGTAGTGGTGGTGACCGCAAACGCGTGGACTAACGAGCAGTCATATGTGAGTGTGGTCCAGACCAATGTGGACCTGTACAGGGGGATCATACCTCGCCTGGCACAGCTCAGCCCCAATGCCGTGCTGCTCGTCGCCTCACAGCCAGGCAAGAACACGAGCAGGCTGTCCTTTAGATTGTTTTGGAATGTTATTGTTCTCCCAAAAAAAAATACCAAACTACAAACCTACCAAACAAGGTTCAAAGTGAAAATGATTCTTTTCAAATTTTTTTGTTCTGGTTTCATCTTGCCTTTCTTGCTCTCCTTCTATCCCATGGACTCTTATCTATCTTAGTGGACATCATGACCCACGTGGCATGGAGACAGAGCGGCCTGCCCCCGATGCAGGTGATCGGAGTAGGCTGCAACCTGGACTCTGAACGACTGCGTAACGTTTTGGACATCACCTTAAATACACACAAGCAGGCCTGGGTGATAGGGGAATGCTCAGACAACAAAGGTGACACTCCGTTATTGGATCGTTATATGTTGGCATGTGCTTAGCCTTGGCCTAAGAAAGCTGAAGAAAAAAAGGTTCTAATCAATAACAGAAACATGTCACCTGTGTTTTTGAGAGATCGGTGGGTTGTATGACGCAAATACCAAACTTTCTAACTTTCACACGCTTAAATCACTGGGAAGGAACTTGTCAGGATAACGGGTTGTGTTGCATTCTCAGCGCTGGTCATGAGCCCCCCTTTGTCTGTGTGTCATGCAGTTGCTGTCATGAGTAACATTGGATCCGGGGCCACCCAGCACCCAGAGATTGCTCCCGGGTCCAACTCTGTCAAACCACTGTTAGACAGGTAACCCACGGACGCACGCAATCCCATGCTGGAATACCTTATTACTGTCCCTATACACTTACTTTGAGGTGACACAAAATGGCGTTTACTGTGAGGCCGCTGTTCTTCCAAAAAGGGCTTTGGAGATGATGAAGAACAGGGGCCAGCGTTCGTGGTCTGTGGCTCTGTCCATTGCCGACATCACCCACACCGTCCTCACAGACAGGAAGAAGATCCACTCTGTGTCCACGCTGGCACAGGTAACGCAACCACACACCTCCCATTAACTCCCCAAAAACACGTCCCCCGTGCGTCAAGGCGGTTATTTTACGAAGCCTTTGGGATTCAAGTGAAATGTGTTTGGGAGTATGATGAGGGAGATGAGGCCTGGTTTGTGTGCGTTGCAGGGCTGGGGAGGCATTGGGGCAGAGGTGTTCCTCAGCCTGCCCTGTGTCCTCGGGCTGTCCGGCTCCGCACGTCTCGCTGGAGTGTCCCTGGGACAGGAGGACGACTCCAAACTGAGGGACAGCGTCGCGTCGCTCTCCAAACTCATGGCACAACTCCGGATCTGAGGCTCCTACCAGGGTCGCAGATAAAAGGTTTTGAACGAGGAAGGGCCGTAGTGCTCCAGAATACGAATCGACTGTGGTGTGGTATCGGCGTGGTCAAAATGTTTTTCGCCGTATAAAAAAGTCTTTCTTGTAAACTACTCTGTATATTTTGTGAACTACAGCGCACTATTTCTAACTATTTATTAAACATAATCATTGAACTATTTTAGGCATAAGCCTTTGTAATCCACTTGGTTTTATATTTCATAACATTCCTTCGCCCAATCAAACCTTTTTTAAATTAAATGTTTCAAGTCATAATGTTGTCTATGTTTTATGTTACATGATTTACAAATTTGCACTGTCCCCATTTGGTCCCTTACACAACTTGAGTTAATAGTACAGATGCTTCTCTTAACCGGGGTACTGGTGGAAGACTACCATTTTCTCTCATTGTTATTTGCACTCATGCCCTCTAGTGGCTGTATAAAAATGGCTTTCTGAAGTGTCCTTATATTTAAGATGCATTTACTGAACCAAGTCGGTTCTTTGTGTGTCAGTAACGCGACTTATCCAATGTCTAAATGTGCAGATTACAAATGGGGAATATATTTATATATATTTTGTGTTACTGGTACTTTTCAGATGAATAAATCAAACCATCAAACCAACGTCTATTTTTCTTTTATAGATCTTTAGTCAATTGTATAATTTTTGATTCACTTTGGTCTGAGCATTGAGTCTCACCAAAACTATCTATTCATCTTTCTGGAGATTGCGCAAACAAACCTACATGAGTTAATCATGAAACATTACTCCCATAAACAAAATATACTTTTGGTATTCACTCACAGAAAGGAATACGCAGCAAATTATACAAATAAGGAAGGGTGTAGGAGTGAGTGCAAAAAGTAACATATTTATACATATACATAGTACCAACTCAGATCATCAGTAACAGATAAAACAGGTTTGAAGTCTTGAGGGCCAATCATGTTTAGTACTGTTTGGCTAATTTCTTAAATAAAAAAAAATGCCTTTCTAACGGCTGCTTCTAAACAAGATCCAATGGTTATGTATGGTTCTTAAATAAAAAATTTTTTTTTACACTAGACCTACTGTAATACTCCTTTCCCCTTCTCCCCACCCATATGACCTCAAAACTATGACCTCAGCAGATTACATAAATGTGATTGGCTTCTTCAGGAACTTTCCAAATGGGACAGTCAGATTACAGCAGGTGGCTAGACGAAGAGGCAAATATACCCATAACCACCAAACCCAATTTTTGGGGGATAATATTCCGAGCAGCTCGCTTTAACCAGAAATAGCGTAATTATTTCTAATGTATCATAATGTCCACTAGATGGTGCCGCTCTCATCTTATGTTTTCATGATAACATGAATATCGATTTGCTGATCTGGTTAATCACACTGAGCATGCATTCTGGGCTTACTTTAGCTTCCATTTTTTACATCATACAATCTGTACATTTATAAACCTGAATAACTATATATACAGTACATTATTGCTGTGAAGTCATAAATGTACCCAAAACGAAATTATTGGAAATAACACTTGAATGACTTGTGGGAAAGGATATAGACAAAATGTATCAATCCCACAGGCAACGGAGTCCATTTAAACCCAGCTCCACTATCTAACACAGAGGGAATCAGACTTACTCCTTCATCAATGAAACATGCAAGAGTTTACACACCAGTGACTAAAGCACCATTGCTTTAGAGGAAGGGGAAAATAAATAAATGTCAACAATAAGAATGCCATTGAATCCTTTGAACAGTCACATGAGTAATCTAACTGGTATACAGTGGGAATCATTCAACAATGGCCTGGCACGGTTAATGTAAGGAACGATTAGCAAACGAGGAACTACTCCAGCCAGGAAGTAGAGAACCAAACAAAGGGTTTTAGTTATGCTGAGTGAGCCTGCTCACAGAGACCCATAAGTGCAGACTTTTTTATTAAAGGTATTAAAGGTGTCCCTGGGTATGGAAGCTGTCTTTACAAAGCCCTTGAGTTTGTTTCTGAGGCAGTGTGCTGGTTCTGTTAAAACGGCCACCGAGTTATGACACAGTTTTGTAACATAAGATTGAAACCAAAAGAGGAGAGAGATTGACCAATGTAAAACTGTACAATTTCAAATTACTTAAACGAGAAAGAAAAAAAAGTCCCCCTCTTTCGCTAGCTATGTGTGTGGTAAACAGTAACTATAGACAGACATCCGGTTAAAAACAACGTTTAGAAAAACAGTTTCATTTAATAACTCTGAATAGGCGCTAACAGTAACGTCACAAAATACCAAATCTGTGAGAAAATTTCAAGGGCCTCAAAACATTAATATGCTACTGGCCAAACCGCTGGTCTCTTTGATCCTTTTGACGTATGGCTTTGAAATGACAAACCGTGCACGGTGGCGAATCTTCATTCCGCGTTCAGAATGCAGTCTCTTTCACAGCCGTTTCTGAAGTCAGCACCCAGGGGGACCTTAAAAGGTCACCGACGTGGGCAGCTGCTGGCTACCAGGGTGCACCTTGTAAGAGTCTGGGTTGGAGCGACCCCCTGGGGGCCCCGGGAGGCTGTCCCGAGGGCCTGGAGGAGCCCGGGGGGGAGCCCGCGTACAGCAGCGGGGCTGGGAAGCTGGAGAGGGACCTGGGGCCCCTGACCGTAGACTGGACGTAGCCCTGTCCGGACGAGGCGGGGCTTTCAGGGTCCGTGTGGTTGAAGGGGACCAGTTTGTCTGCGAAGCACGGCGGAGGGGGAGGGAGGACGATGGAGTCCTCCACCCAGCTCTCCGCCCCGTCGTAGTCGGGCTCCCCCGGTAACCCCGGGAGCCCAGAGGGAGGGGAGGGCGACGGAGGGAGGAACATAGGTGGAGGCGGGAGAGGGTAGAGCGAGGGGTCGTATTCCCGGTCCTTAAAGGACCTCGGAGGTAGGCCGTAGGTCCCCGGGCTTTCCCGAGGCGTGGAGCCCGCCGCGGAGCTCTGAAACAGGGTGGCGGACACCTCCAGCAGCCTCTCCAGATAGCGGTCCTCCTCGTCCACCTCCGACAGGTTGTCGTACTGGGAGGAGTTGGAGGGCCGTCTGTCCCCCGGAAGCTGGGGGACACACAGCGACACGGGGAACTTGGTGGGCTTGGGGGGAGGGGCGGGACAGGGGGGGCAGACCGAGGAGAAGAGGGGCGGAGGGGGCAGGGTGGACAGGGGCTCCTCTAGGATGAGGGCCAGGGAGGTGGGTGGCGCCGGCCGCTGCCTGTCCTGAGCGGGGAGCTGTGGGCCCGACGAGGGAGCAGGGCAGTGGGGGGCGAGAGGCGGGCCGCACCCCGGATCAGCCCCGCTCCCCACGCCGAGGTCCTCCACGTCCTGGAAGCAGAGCGGTGGTGGGGGTAGGTCAGGAAGCTCCAGCAGCTCTTCTTCAATCTGCACTGTTGGCGCGATGGGAGGGGGCTCGTAGGGTGGGGGCCACTCCCCCTCGGGCTGAGGGTCCGGCCCCTGGTTCTCCTCCCTCAAAACCGTCTGGACATCCTGTGGACCGTGCTTGTCGTCCGCTCTGGGTGGGGGAGGTGGGGGCGCTCCTCGGACGGGCTTGGGCCTCTCGGAGGTGCGTGGCGCCCGCTGCTGCCCCTGGCCTTGGTCTGGCGACGGCCCAGCAGGGGCGGGCGAGTTCTGGGGCTCCTCAGGGGAAGACGTGCGCTCCAGGGTGATGGTGTCCGCAGGCAGGTCTGCCTGGAGGGGCTTCCGCAGAACAGGCCTCTCCTGACCCAGGGGCTTCTTTGGTAGCTCGTCAGACTTGGCTACAGATGGAGCACACACCGGTATAATCAGTTTACCCACCAGAAGACAGAGCTGCACTTTACATAGCCAGAATAAATACGTTTTATATGGATTCAGGTCTGCTTGTGCAGCAGGGAAACTAACTGTTCAGAGCACATGGTACAGTCTGGCTTGCACTCCCCGTCCCTACCTGGAGGGGGCAGGTCCAGCTTCATCTTGCGTAACTCGGTCATGGCTGCGTGCAGGTGCTCCACCACCATGTCGTCGGGCATGAGGAATGAAGTCGCCAGGCTCTCCTGGAGGAACTCCCTCAGGTCCTCCAGAGGAAGCTTTAGCAGAAGCTCTGATTGGGCAAAAGATGGGGACAGCCGATCAGAAGTAGTGAGGCATGGGCCTTGACCAATAGAGTCATCGTCCCATCATTTCTGTGTCCACCTCTTTTTTATATTTCTATGTAGAAAAAACCCCAAGATAAACATTCTAATGAAATGAACCAATCGGGTGCTTCCCCTCCTGGAGCGAGCATCCAGTAGGAAGCGGCCGTGTGGCTATTCTTCACGGCAATCGATGACTGGCGTAGCGTAAGCCAAGCCCTGCGGTGAGGAGGCAGCCAGCCGAGAGGCCGCGTCACGGGCGGCGCGGCGGCAGGAGCAGCGGCTACCCTCCCGCGCCGGATCCCGTCTCCCGGCTGCCTGCCCCCCGGGAGGTTTGTGGAGAGCGCGGAGCATCAGCAGAACTCACTCTTGTGCACTTTGAGGGTGTTGTAGGCCATGGCCGGGAGTATCCTCTCCCCCTCCAACATGTAGATGTCCCACAGGCGCAGTGTCAGGGTGAACGGGGTCTGTCGGCAAGGCAACACAGCGGGGGGGGGAGGGGGTTGTCAATGAGACGACACATGGACTCATGACCGAGACATTGTGGTTCTCTGTGGTTATCTAGCATAGGTGCTGTCCCCCTGTTTATCATTGACGGCTCTAAGAATGGAGATAGAGTGGAACGATCAATAATCCGTAGGACTAGTAGGGGGTTCCAGTCACCAGGGCGACTCACCCTGTCAATGAAGCACTGCAGAAACCACTTGGTGATGTATATTCCTGCTAACATCTGCTCCTTGTCCTGTGCACAAACACAACGGGTCAGAAAACAAACACGCTGAACCCGTTCACCCCCAAAAAAGGCCACGGTTTAAATATTTGCTTTCAGAAGTTCCCCGCTACAGAAAACATTGGTCCCAGTGCAACCTGAGGGTCAGAGGTAGAGACACAAACCTATACAAACCCCCCCCCCCCCCACCGCCAGACATGACCCCTCCCCCGACCGCCCAGGTCTCGGTATGGACACGTGTGGGCTCACCATGTGCTTCTTGAGCTTGGGCAGCAGCTTGGAGAGGATCTGCTCGTGGTGGGCCTGGAAGCGGTGCAGCTTGGGGAAGCCGGGGACAAAGAACCCTAAACGACCGGGGATGGAGAGTCACCAAACAAGGCACACGAACCAGGAGAAACAAAACATTGTGTTCTCTTCAGGGCTGCGTCGAACCTCACGGAAAAAGCATATTTGACCTAAGTGTTTACCTTTAAACTAAGATAAACACGGGAAATACACAGTTTGGCTCCCGGGATCATTTGAGTAAACTTCTCTCCCTCTCTCTCTCTCCCTCCCTCCCCCTCTCCCTCCCTCCCTCCCTCCCTCCCTCACCGTGCATGGCGTGCTTGTCGTTGGTGAGGAGCTGCGACAGGGCCCAGAAGGCGTCCTCCTCGTTCAGGTACATGAGCAGGATGGCGGCGATCTGACTCATCCCCTGGCAGTAGCTCACCTCCTGGGGGAACGGACAGACACAGGGTGGCACGTGGGCGGGGGGAGACATTATACATGACCCCTTGTAGTTCCGGCTGGGCGGGCGGGGCCCGGGGCGAGGGGGGCTGTCTGGTGTCTGCCTGTCTGGTGTGTGCACGTGGCATGAGGACTGTCCGGCACGGGGGCGGCGAGGGACGTTTCGTTCGTTTACTTAAGATTTGAAATAATCCTACGTCACTCAAACAATAACAACACGATTTGTTTCCACAAGCGGGAGCCATGTTGCAGAATGAGACAGCATAACAGCGACGTGGTGGATGCTGCAGGAATCCTTTTTTGGAAGCGTGATCTATTGAATCTGGGTGAGTGCATTCCCAGAATGCGTTCCCCCATCTTTTCCCATGTGCTATAGATACACAGTGAGCTGTCTTCCCCCCCCCCCCCCCGTCTCTCTCCCAGACTGACCCAGTTACTGATGGGAAGTGGGTCTGTATGTGAGCAGTGGAAAAAGAGGACACTCACTGACACCTCTAGCAAGCAGGCACCAACTACACTAGAAAGGAAACAGGCGTGCGTGTGTGTGCATATAGGTGTGTGTGTGTGTGTGTGTGATCAGGCACATTGTGTGACGCATATATTAGTGTGCGTTGGTTTGTGCGTGCGTGTATCTGTGCGCCTAAGCGAGCGCACAGAACACACAAGCACGAGTGCAGTTCATTGTCCGTCCTATTCTCAAGATAACCTAGCAGCCGTGACGTGGCCCTCCTCCCTATCCCTCTCTACCCACGTGGAACGCTGTCCACGGCTGTCCCAGGGACGAGCCCTGGTCTGGTGGAGGGGCCGGCTAATCTCTTAGTTAACGGTGTGCACAGCCAGCGATCAAGCCTGCTAAACCGCGGTGAACCGGGGTGCTGAGCGCGGGGGGGCAGCACAAGGCTAAGTCCAGCAGGAGCCCCAGCCCAAACTCTGTGACCTCGCAGCCTGCGGACGGCCGGTCGGGTTCACAGACCAGGTCTAAAACCGGAATGGAAAACGCTGTAGGTGGCAACCAGGCGGGTGGGATGTGGTCTCAGGGAATGGGATGATGCAGGCTTCACGCGTCCGCACCCTTTTCAGTGGCCATTCCCACAGTGTGTTGGAGCTTCATAAACCTACTGACAGTGAATCACAAATGAAACAATCCCCTATATATGTATTCAGAAGTACATGCTAATGGAGGCTTAGGCCACACGGGTGTGAATATCCGGGTGCTACCGTGCCTTCCAATGCTTTTCTTTTGCATGTGCTTCTGTACACAGCAGCCAACCCCCCCTCATAAATAAAGCACTCCTCTGGTGGCTCTGAGCGGGGATGGGGAAGGGGTAGGCGTGGTCTCCTTCCGCTCCTCTGCTTAACAAAACACCCCAGCACTCTGCTCTGTTGCGTAACACACAATGACACACACTCTCTCTCTCTCTCACACACACACACACACACACACACACACACACACACACACACACACACACACACACACACACACACACACACACACACACATATATGTGCACATGCAGACCTTTTAGACTGGAAGTCCCTGTTGCCATGACAGTGCGTTCAGAAATCATACTGTAACCGAAATACTAACAACAGTAATAAAATGATAAACTGTGATCCATTCAGCTCAGTGCCTCGTTCTACTGGCTGTCCCTTGCAGTGGAACAAGAGGACACAGAATTGGCTGCCATCATGCTGCTGTTTGGTTTGTCCCATAATATATATTTAAATTTCTCTTTATCTGTTTGGGTTTCAAATGAATTGCATTTGTTTATTATTTTGGGGAAGAAATATATAAGATAGCCAGCGTATTTGCTGCAGTGTAGTGGGGAGTGTAGCTCTGTGACCATAGACTGTGTGGGCAGCCAGGCCTGTCTGTGACCACCGCTCTCTAAAGCCAGACTGTTCACTGGGCAGCCAGGTCTGTCTGTGACCACCGCTCTCTATAGACAGACTGTGTTCACTGGGCAGCCAGGTCTGTCTGTGACCACCGCTCTCTAAAGACAGACTGTGTTCACTGGGCAGCCAGGTCTGTCTGTGACCACCGCTCTCTAAAGCCAGACTGTGTTCACTGGGCAGCCAGGTCTGTCTGTGACTAAAGCACTCTAATGCCAGACTGTGTTCACTGAGTCAGCACTTAGTGAGTATTAATTTTAAGTGTCTATCTATCACTAAAGGAAGGTTAAGGTCAAATAGCCTTCAGGTTTGTTTTGAACTCGGATGACTCAGTCCAATCATTCATACATTTTATTTTTGTCTCTCTATTTCTTTCTCTGTCTTTTTTTCTCTACATCTCTCTCTCCCTCTCCCTCCTTCTCTCTCTCTCTCTCTCTCTCTCGCTCTTTCTTTCTATATTTCTTTCTCTCTTTCTACCTCTATCTATCTCTGTCTCTCTCTCACTCAA
>JAVQJS010014956.1:0-16033 GCA_036024795.1 Galaxias rostratus | reverse complement strand
CGTAAAGCAGAAAACCTTTAGCAGTCAATGAGCATTAATGAGATACCTCTGCTTTCTTGTTTTTGCATTTCGGTCTGTTCTTGATAGCATTTTATTTTGCTGTTCCTAAGGGAGGTACTAGTTATATGTATACTTATAATACAAATAATTCCAAAACACTACTAGTTTGAGAAATGCTTTTATTTCTGAAGAGACTGAGAGAAGTCCAAAGTAAACGACAGTTTTTTTTCCTTTGGGTCCTTGTGTCCTCTCCTCTCATTGCTGTGTGTTTTGTCTCTCTTGTCTTCTCACTGTTGTGTTTCGTCTCTTCTCCTGTCTTATATTCTCTCATTGCTCTGCTTTGTCTCTCTCTTGTCTTCTCTCATTGTCTCTCACTATAAGTTTTGTCATTCTCCTCCTGGCTTTGCTTAAAACCTGTGTTACAGCCACCCATATTTTGGTGTCCATATTGTGTATGTGTGTTTGTGCGTTTTGTCTTCCCTTCTGTTTTTCCCTTCGCTATTCCCCTCATTCAGATTTGCCACCCACCTTCTGTTGGTTCCCTGCCCCTCATCACACGCACACCATCAACCATCCTTCGACGAACCAATCAGGAGCCGATCCATCTAGTTTTAAACCCTTCTTGACTGTAGTCTCATCTGAGTACGATTAGATTAGTATTTTGTGTTTGTTGCGTTTAGAGCTCGCTCTTAACCGAAGGGTGGTAATACCTGCTATTGACTTCTGTGTCTCTTCAAATGTATGCACAACCTGTTTCTCCTCCTGTCTTCTGAGCTCTTGTTGCTGTCTGTGTTTTGTCTCTCCCCTTTTCATTGTTGTCTGTTTTGGCTCTCTCCTCCTACCTTCTCCTCTCTAATTGCTATTTTGTTTTTCTCCCATATTTTTCATTGATGTATATTTTGTCTCTCTCCACCTATCCTCTTAATTTCTTTAGTTTGTCTCTCTCATCTTCCCTAGTTGTTTTCTGTGTTTTGTCTATATCCTGTCTTCTCTCTAATTTATGGTAGTATAAGGCTGCACTGTATTTATTTTAATTTAGCAAATCTATCAATTACCTTATCTGCACCTTCATGGTCAATACCAACCAGGGGAACTCGTTTTCAATGGCCATTACTACCAGGTCATTTTGCCTGTCCTGACAAATAGTGTTCTTTAGCCAAGAAAGCAATTGGCGTAAGGCACTGAAGGATTGTTGACAGCTACAGCTACAGCTGATAACAGGGATGTTCAACACCACCTGAAACACTGCCTTATGGTTTGGAAACATGAAATTTTTGGCTATTAAGACTCTTCTGACAGCAGCTGGATTTTGTAGTGTGTGCCAAGCATCAGTGGAGACTCTTCATTGAGGAAGATCTCTAAAGCTGGGTGGATGGCTTGGATGCCCTTCATGAGATCAGCTCCAACACCTGAAAAATGATTTCCAAACTCTTGCGTCATTCAGGCGAGACAAGGATAAAACAGCGTCTGGGGCCTTGCTCCAATACAACAGAACGACTCCACATTAGATTCAAACCAGGCCGCCACTGACCAACTGGGCAGTTTGGGCAATTGCCATAAGGGGCAGTCCATTTTTTTTACTGTTCTGGGCTGGTCTACTTTGATGTTGAATATAATGTCAACAATAACTCAATCATAATTTGCATTCACTAAGGTTTCCTAGAGGCCCTAGAATAGAGGCGAGGATGTATATAGGCCTATTTTTGGGGGTTGCAGGCCGGCCAAGGCAGTCAACGTCAGAACCAAATGTTATTCTAAGTCCGACCCTGACTCAGGCTACACACCAAGTTTGATAGAAATATCTGTTTGCATTTAGGCAAACTTTGCGTTTAAAGTGAAACACCACACAGGAAAGTTCTTGGGTCAGCTGTTATTCAAACTCACAATCTTATCAGTTTTAGGCAATAGTGCTAACCATCAATTCACCATGCTGCCAACAAGGTTTGGATTCAAACTATATAAAATAACTAGAAACCTGGATGACTGGTCACATAGGTGCAGACACATTTGTTTCTCAATGCAAAGAATATTTTTAGACAAAATATATGTTGACTGCCATAAAGGAGCACAGATATGACCTATTGAAAACAAATTAATTTTCTAGGAAAGCACCCCCATATGGAGTGAAAAACAGCACGTTTTCTTCTAGTCTTAACTATGTGTACCAAGGTTAGCAATTGTCCATTCGGTGGTGGAGATACCCCTTTACTTACGTGAGAAGCGAAAAAAGCAGGATGTTGTCAGGATATGGCACCTGCTGTTTCTGAATTGTTATTATAACTGATATATTTCTTGATAGGCACTATTAACAAATGGTACAAGTGAAGCTTGGTGGGAATTCAACAGCCCTAGGTCTAGTTTGTCATGAGTGTGATTCAAACTATGCCAAAAAGCAAACCGAGACGCCTGAGCTCAATGGTCCAGGAGACAATTTTGTTTATTTCAATCCAAAGCCTCATCTGAGAAAATATAGTGACTGGATCTAAAACAAGCAGAAATTAAGCTTATAGCGCCCCCAGATGACCAGCAAAGCCTACATTTTCACTGGATGTTGACCTCTGACCTTATACAGACCAAATTTGATGAGGCAAAACCATTTCTACGGTCTTGGATTGACCAAGTTGGGTGACAATTGTCCGTTCGATTGAAAAGATACGCCATTACTTTCTCGTGAAGTGAAAGTCCCAGAAAGTTGTCCGAATATGATATAGTCTGCTGTGTTTGAAAATGTATAAAAAATGAAGAAAATGTTCTATAATTATTGATGGGCACTGCCAACTTTCCATAGATGCTGCCAGTGAAGTTTGGTGGGAATCTAATGAAAGGCCTGAAACTAGTTCTCAAAAGTTTGAAAATATAGTATAAATAGTATACATTTAAAAGATGGTGGACATTTACGCTGCTTGCACTCCTAATAATACAAACAAGAACAAAAGGGTTTCCGAAGCTACGCCGCTTGGACCCCAAAAGATGATAAAACTGAAAAGAACAATAGAGTTACCGTGGCTTCTTTGCTTGGACCCCTAATTACCTCTAACCCCCATGTACATGTTTTTTTTTACTTTGGTATCAAATTAGGTATTGAGAAATGTAGATTTTCTGGTATTGATATCTGATATCGTGACATCCCTTCTTGGCTCGCAAGCCGGATAGCACGTCATGTTTTTGCATGAATTTCCAAAAAGTGAATGAAATTCAATGTAAACCCATTACCATGTATGGATAATTTAGCAGACACCATTGAGTCTGTTTGATATGGTACCAAATTAGACCTACTAAAGGGCTACTGCAAAGTTATAAATCCCAGCCTTCAAAAACCCAATTACTATTCTGTCGCATTTGGATTACCCATTGCACCTGCCACATCCCAGCACTTGGTTAATATTGTGTCAGCTAATATAGTTGTGTATTCAGATTGGGCTGACCATGCAACAATTTTCAGAAAAGCGATTAGCTGAAAGGTTATTAGTGTGGGCTTTTGTCATAATATTTCTTCTGTGGTCGTCCAACTGACTCGTCTGCTGAGCCCCTTAGTTTACTTTATGTGGACTACAGACCGCAAACATTCTTTAGAACGTGCTCAAAGTACTTAAATACATAAAGGTTATACCAACATGGCATTTTGTTTTATTATTGGTTAAAACATCCTCAAAAAGCCACAAACAATAAAAGTTATATTGTACAGCTACTCTTAAAATGACACCTGAAGCTATGTATGGAACAATAAAAACTACTTTTTGAGCCGTTTGGTCTACAATACTCGCAAACGAGGTATGTTTGGTGGCTATCGATCTTCGTGCTTATGCTGTTCTTTTTTATAGAAGAAGGTCAAAAATATCTTCTTCCAGCCCATGGCAGTTGCTAGGTTCTCCATGTCAGGGGTGAGCTTAGCACAGCTGTTCCTCACTGTCTGCTCCCAAAACTCTTGAGAGTCGCAAAGCTGGTACACACACATGTACACCCGCACCAACACCACAAATGAAGGCACACAAAAACAGTAGAAACACTACCTTAGAATTTCTGCCGATGCTTTATAGATCCCTAATAATGTAATAATGTGGAAAACAATTAAACATTCAAAATTAACAACAAACAAGTTCTCACCTTTCTGAACATCTTTGAGGTTCGAGACAGTTTTGCTACGTCGTCCAACGCCAAGAAAGACATTATTTTAAGCAGAAGGACATGGGGCATGCGCTCCAGGTAGTCAAAATGTCCTTCACATAGGGCAATGGTGTATTGCAAGATCTTCTGTCCAAACACTGCACCTACTTGTTCTGGAGGAGACATAACATGGCCTTCGAATTTTGCTTCAAGATTAACTCATCTCCAAATCCAAAACAAATACCTAACCCCATGGACATCCCAATTAAAGAAACCTACGCTGCTGCCTGGAATCATGCAAATAGTCTGCATGGGATTGCGTCTCTGCTCCTGGTGCTGCACCGCGAAATTCCATTCGCAAAGAAACCTTCCATGATCTCCATGTCACCTTAAATAAAAGAATACAAATGGGTTTTAACTTTAGCTCTGGATACAACAAAGCTAATAGTTGCCATTGAAAAACATTCTATAAGCAGGTAAAGAGCTTGCTATGTTATAGGAAGCTGGTCCAAGGAAATTTAAGTAAACATTAACGTCAAGGAAACTTAAAACACATTCCTGACATCTCAGAAATAAGATTAAACTAATATTCAAGACCAAAGCTATTAATTTTAACATTTCCTTGTGGTGTTTTTCATTTGCTAAAAGACATATTTGAAGCCAAATAAGTTGCAAATACCATGGCTGAGCATTTCTACTTTGAAACTGCAGTGCACTAAGGACAGTCTCAAATGAGTTCAGACAAGCCAGGTTTGTGACGTCACACATTTTTAGGTAACCAATACTGTTCATGGGTAAGATGACTCTACATAGAATGTGCCCCTGCTTTCGCATTGCTGTCCAGAGGAGAAAGGGAGTGGGGGCTGGACAGGTATTCAAATAGAGGGGATAGAGGATTTTTAATGAGGCAGAATGAGAAGATTCCCTTTTAGAAAATAACATATTTTGCAGAAAAAAATGTAACAGACATGATTTAAGCATGATTTATGTTCAAGCAGAATATTTTCAATGCAAATGACAGGGGGTGGACTTCACAGGAAATTTTCACTATTTTGTTTTGTTTATGTTTAACCTTGTCCCTGACTCGTCATCCAATTTTCATAGTTTGAGTAATTAGAGTGACACTTCCAAAATAGAGAACTATTCCTTTAAGTAAGTTAATAACTATTTTTATTTAATTATATTCACCCTTCACTAACATAGCCAACTAACAGACAAGTGACTCTTCGAAAAAGAGTATTTCTTTGGCAATTAATAAGCTATGTGGCAAGGCAACTAGAGCTATGCTAGGCACATTTATTTACATAGCGCATTTTATGGATATAAACTTTTTACATGAGGTGTGCAGTCACATGCCGAACAAAGACTACACTAAAAATAATAAAAATAAAATAAGAGTTAAGATACATGTAATTTGCTAAAGAATACAACCTTAATGCAATTTTTGAAAAAAAAATCAAGAACATGATATCATCTGGATTTAAAAGTAGTTAGGCATACTTCTACCACATGACCCAGAGTCTAGAAAGTTTACATTGCATTATATGTCAATTATGTGTTTTGGCCCACGATTATTTTGTGATTTGTAGGTGAACAACAATTTTTTTGTAGGTGAACAACAATATTGGTCTGGGACCCTGCAAAACGTCCAGCGTCTTTGAGTGTTTTGAAAAGCGCTTTATAAATATAATGTATTATTATTATTATTATAAAACGCTTGGTCCCCAGACATCCATTGGACCTCAGGCTAGGACATCTAATAGCACCTAGACTTCAGACAAGCTCCCCACACCAGCCATCTCTGGGACAAGAAAATGCCCATTGATAAGCTGCCCCATGTATTCAGTTCACCCCTGTACACCAACATCCTTCAACAACATCATTGTCCCTATGATCCTTGGAGCTGTGTTGTCGGGGGCTATAGCCCCTCGCACAGTCTCCCATGGCATATTGGTCCCAGGGGAGGGTCCAGACTTACTTACTGCCCGTTGTGCCGCTAACCCCATTGGGTCACCACCTTGTTGTGGTTGGGGTGCTTGCGTGTGTCGATGACCATGCGAGCTTTACTGGATAGGGCCACCCATGCCAGGCAGGTCGAAGGGTAGACGCCAGACGAAGAGTGATCCCTGGTCCTCCAAGTTGGGGGTTGGGCAAGGGGCTAACAACCCCGTCCCGTTAAACAACTATCGTTACAGAAACAGGGTCCAGACTAAGTGCAATTAAAAGACCCACAATGAAACAGAGCAAATGGCACAGTGGTACCTCGACCGGAATCGGAAAACTGGGGCTGCCCCCTTGAGCCAGACCCGGGGATCTAATGAAACAACGTGGAACCGCCGCTCTGTGGACTCACCATTTGCAAGGAAAGACAATGGGGTCGTGTGCAATACCAATGAGGTGGTAGACATAGGCGGGGACCTAGGCTTGCTGACCCCTTCCAACGTAGACTGGTCCTAGGTATATGGAATGTCTACTCTCTGGTGAAGAAAAGGAACCGGAACTAGCACGTGAGGTGGCGCAGCACCAACTAGATGTAGTTGGGCTCACCTCAACGCAATGACACTGGTTCTAGAACCCAAGTCCAGGAGAGGGCTAGTGTGGGGATTCCCCGTCTAGGCGCCGCTGTGTTGGAGTCTTCCCCGGTGAACGAGAGGGTTACCTCTTTGCGCCTGCAAGTTGCTGGGGGGAAGACTCTGACTGTTGTTTGTGCGTATGCATCAAATGACAGTTTGGCATATCCGGCCTTCATGGAGTTGCTGGGTGAGGTCCTGGAAGACATCTAGTGATTCTATTGTTCTACTGGGGGACTTCAATGCTCATGTGGGTGATGATGCAGAAACCTGAAGAGGAGTGACTGGGAGGAATGGCCTGCACAATCTGAACCGGAGTGGCGTTTTCTTGTTGAACTTAGTATTACTGAGTGTAGGGAGGTTCATGAGTGTACCTGGTACCAGACCACCCTAGGCCACAGATAGATGATCGACTTTGTGGTCTTATTGTCAAACCTGCGGCCATATGTCTTGAACACTCGTGTAAAGAGAGGAGCTAAGCTGTCAACTAATCACCACCTGGTTGGGAGTTGGACCAGATGGCGGAGGAGGCTGTCGGACTGACCCGGTTAACTCAAACTTGTAGTGAAGGTGAATTGGGGATGTGTGGCTGAGGACTCTGTCTGTGAGATCTTCAACTCCCACCTCCTGTTCAAAACCTCCTTTGTGGAAGCGGCTGCTAGGATTTGCTAGTTGCTCACTTTTCGTACTGCTTCATGGTGTAATAGGTTTTACTTCTTAGGTATATTTGGAGATGCTGGGAAATTTGATTTTGTCTGTCTGCTCAGTACTGGAGTTTGTGGTTTTTTGTCTGAAGTGTTGCCTCTCCAAGGTAGGTTTTATTGACTTAAATGCTGAGAATCAAAACTAAAATTTAGCACAAGTATCGGACGTTGAATGGTAAAGTTTTTAGATACCCAAACTGAATACTGGAGGAGCCCAGTGCTGGCCCAATACTGACACCAACCAAGTATTATCGGTGCATCTCTAGTCACAACCCATCCAACCCGTGTCAGTCTTTGTTTAGCTAACTGTATTAACGCCATGGTTAGAAATTAGTTTAGGAAAATCCATCACATGTTGCCTGAGAAACTACTATTTAATTTAATCTGCAGTAGTATTAGTACTTAACAAAATATAGTCTGGGACAAAAAAAATTACAACCCCCCAAAAAACATCTCCATAACATCTGCATGCGCACCTATTTTCAGCCTTGACAACCACTATGTGGGATTAGGGAGAAAGTAATTTATCAGATTATAATTTAACAGAAATGATTTTATGACTCATATCGTATCCTTGATTGGTGAAATTGGTGGTGTTACAGCCATCCCCGGTCTCCCCTAATGACTACGAAGTGGCCCGTCGCTACAACCTCTTCCTTCCAACCTCTCTGAGACCATAACTTGCCACAATTGTCCGGAGCAGCACCTGATACCAAACTCACAAATCTTCTGAAAAATAGTCTAACACTAAACGATTCACTTTCCACCTGTTTATTTGCTCAAAGTCCTAGGTTCACAATTTGAATTAGTTCGTGCTGGACTAAACTCTCAACCCCAGTTTATTTGTCTATAAAAAAGCAAACGTTAGCGAGTTAACGGATTTTCTTTTAATATGCAAAACATGATGGGGGAACTAAAATAATAACGTAAGCTCTCAACCTAAAATATATATATTTACAAAAATAGAAACTGTAAGTAAGTACTTCACCTCAGTTTTCGTAATAACAAGTTGGAAAAAATCTTTCGTTGGAGAAGGACCTTGGCCACTTATTTCAAAAACTTTATCCCCAAGCAAAGAAGCCATTTTGGAAGCAAAATGTTACCATGACAACTGAACTGCTGGCGAGTGAGACTCCCTGACCTACCTCACTGAAAGGAGAGGACAACCGAGACACCGCGAGTATTTAGTTTATTAATTAACGTCGTTATTTAGACAAACTCTATGACGTTGATAAACATACTTTATAGCCTGATTATGGTCCTTGTTCACCGTAGAAATCTTTATGGGGTTCACGACCTAGCGAATTAATATCAGCTTGTTGGCTGAGCAGCATTTTTAGAGAAGCAGTTTGCACAAG
The DNA here is from genome assembly GCA_036024795.1 of Galaxias rostratus. Classification (NCBI taxonomy): domain Eukaryota; kingdom Metazoa; phylum Chordata; class Actinopteri; order Galaxiiformes; family Galaxiidae; genus Galaxias; species Galaxias rostratus. The sequence continues at coordinate 7,297 of JAVQJS010014956.1, read as the reverse complement.
AATACTACCAGAACTAGTACAATTTGACCAGGTAGCTAAGATTACATATCTAGCTAACTTTTACAAATTAAGACATTTTGCTAAGGTTAGCCAACTAGTTACATGTAGATGCATTTAGATAAAACTAGAACCTAAGCCTTTTGTATGATTGGGTGGCTTTTACGTGTTAAGATTACATTCACTGCTTATACATAGTCCGCAGCGGAGGGGTCGGGCGGAAGTATATTTCAGTTGCAATCACTCAGCTGACGCGAAGATAGCTAACGCGTTAGCCAACCTAGCTGAGAGAGAGAAAGAGGAGCTGGGACACTGTCTGTGACAACTACAACACTGGAAAAAATAGGTAATAATAATCGCTGTAGGAACATATAGACAAATGTATACGTCTATTTTAGGTTATTTTGTTTATACCCTTCATAGCACTCTGAGAAAAAAACGACCCTAGAGGTAAAGAACTCATAAATCCGTCTGATTCTGGAAATATGTCGAGTCTTGTTCCTTCTCCTGTTTTTTTATGCTAGCTAGTTGTGATGCAAGCAGGGAAGAAGGTTCAGAGGCCATTTCGTTTAGCTAGCTTGCCATTTCTAGCTAGGTTATTTCCACGAACAATGTTGTATACTCAAACATTGAGGGTACTTAATAAAATATAACCTATTTTAACGTTATTGAGTAATATTAGTTTATGTTGGCGAACATTCAGGCTATGCTTTGTACAGTTAGCTGGCCACAATTGAAGTGAATTGACTAGCCGTGTTGCTATATGGCTAACGTCAGTTCACGTTAGACTGAGGACAGTGAGGGATAACAAGTTACCCATTGTTGTTGTAACCTTAGATGTGGCTATCTGTCAGATATGTATCTTATATTTCGAGGTCAACATCCTGTAAACGGTATATATAAAACAATCCATACATTGCTAACGTATTACGTTTAAACGTTCCCCTTACCCCGTCAACGTTTCATGTCTTATCAACGCTAACGTTAGGGAATCGTAATGTGAAATTGTCTTGGCACATTTCGTACATCAGCTTATGTTGTCTTACGTAACGTTGGCTAAATTAAAATTGCCTATAACGTTCATCAAAAAATAATTTGACATTGACAGCTGTACGCTTTACAGCTGTTAACGTTATGAACTGTAAGACTGATGGTTGTGGTTTTATAAGCTAGGTTGCTATTTGTTAACAGTTTGTGCAGCGTTAGGTAACAGCCCTGAGATTAAATAACCAGCCAGATAGATACATTTTCCACATCTGACGTGTGTTGGCTGTAACATTTACTCGAGGTAATTTTCGTTAGCCACGGAGACAGTTTGAGGCCTTTAAGTTAATGCGGATAGACAATTATTGGTACTAGCAAAACCAATGCTGTAATACTCAATAGAAAGCTCAGGTGAATGACAATTAGCAATTTTAGCAAGTTAACGCAATAGCATTTTTAGCTTTTTGTGGATTTAATGCTTTTCTAAAGGCTGCTTTGGTTACGTGCAATTGAACACCAGGCTTTGTTTTTGTAATGTTTAACAGAAGTAACAGCATCGCTACCTAGTAATTCTGTGAACAACATTCGGTTTGGCAATTAGCTACTTAATTTGGACAAAGGGCGTCAAAGTTTTAGAAAACAATACGCAACATTTGTCAGTTAATGTGCGGAATGTAATTACGACCAGGGAACTGAATGCAATAGGATTACGGATGTCTCTGACTTTATGATACCGTTAGCAGTAGCTAGAAAGCTGGTGTTGCTAGAATTCTAAATACCCAGCTAACGTTATCTACGCCAGATCTGAAGGCCTTTTGCAAAACATAATCACAATAAATGGTGCGTGACATTGCTATGATTTCTTATAGGTTGTTTATTATAAATTAATGATGCTCAATATATATTCACTGGTGCATTTATGTACACGTCAGCGTTAATGTGTTCGTATTAAGGCTAGGCTAACTTAAAATGAAAAGTAAGCTGTTGCTATCGTTGCACCAATACAGAGTTGGGGTAATAAACAAAGACGAGGATGAAACGCCACTGTAGGCCTGAGATGGCCTTACAAGCTCTCAAACTGTGGCGTATTTCTGTGCACTATATTACGCATATAGTTTAGTTTTGACCGAAACGTTAGCTACCTTACGTTAGTTTTTGACGGAATGAAAATATTGTCGTGGCTCTCTTAAATTTATGCTTCAAATTGTCGACGTTGAATTGAGATTTTATCTCGATTTTAGTTTGACGTTAGCCATCATGTACTCCAGTCTTAATTTCGCTAGGTCTCCTAGAATAACAATATCCCTTAGGTAAGAAGCACCAATGTTAATTTGGACGTTTGGCTCGAAACCTAAGCATTGTTACCGAGCATATCATTATTTGTGGATAATTGAGAGATGCATTTGAACATGTTAACAGCAGTTTGACAAGTTTTGTTTTACCATCGTTTGTGTTAAAGGGGAATTCCAACCCAAACCCACTACGAATTTGTTATCCTCCTCTGGTTATAAACAGCAGGACATGTATAGAAATAGAGAGGGTATTCCAAACTGTAGACTTCGGTGTGTGATCTCAGGACATTGTTTATGGGCTCAAAAAGTCCATATTTAATCCGTGGAGGCCTTTAATACAGATTTGTTATCTATTACAGAGCTATATGCTTGCTTTTTTGGGTGATATCACCAGTTCTGGAAAGCTTAAGATTTCTGTAGCGCAGAGAAATGTTTAGTAGCACACAAATTAAATGCTTTAGCTGTCAAAAAATACATTAATAACTTTTTTTAACTGTCATCTTTTGTAGACATTTTACTGTAGGCTACTGTTAGCAAGTGCAGAGCCAATATGACAATAAGATTCCAAAAATCCTTATTTTTTTCTTTGGGCGGGGGGCTGGCGTTAGATCAGCGTGTCAACCTAAAACATAATGAGAAACTGAGCTAGACAGCTGCAAGGACATTTCAACATAAGAAAAGCTTGCTACATTATTATCAATTTATTCATTCAACTGTTTATTTATGTCAACAATGTGATGGGTTTGTGTTTCTGTGTTCCTGCTGCTAAGGGCTAGCATACACAACTACTCATGCGCTCGCTGCTGTTCTGTTGGAAATCTTAGATAGATGTTACATAACGTAGGCCAAATCAATTTTATCAACATCTATCTAAAATATTTCCCAATCTTTTAGCTTTTAGTCGCAGCAAACGCTAGTAGGCTTACTTTATGAATTTAACGATGAGTCGGCGACTGGATAACAGACTTTCTTGGTGTAGGTGGTGTGATTTTTCGCACAGGTATGCACAGCATGCAAAAACGCTCTCTTAGCCAATATCTACCACTTTCTTATCAACAGAGCAGTTATTTACGCTATCCGGCAATAACTTAAATTATTTTGGTTGATGTTTTAGTAGTACTATGTCGTCTCGTACTTTTTGGGCAGCACAGGCCTCACAGCAACATGGTCCTGGGTTCAACCCCCCATTTTACCCAAAAGGCCTTTCGGTGTGGAGTTTGCATGTTGTCCCTGTGTTTGTGTGGGTTTCCTCCGGGCAGCCCGGTTTCCTCCCACCATTAAAAAACATGCTGCATCCTTTTACCAGTTCCTTAAACAGTCATTGGTATTTCAACTGGAGTTGGTCAGTGTGTCTGCAAGTGTCTTGGGCGAGCGTCTGCAGCCATGTTATCACTTAGACTAAGTGTTGCATTTGATAGCAGTTGATCCATTTGTTGTTCATTCTGTGTAATTAGTTGGGAACCAATTTGTGTAAACCTTTTGAGTCTCAAGAAAAGTGCTCAAACTAAATAAAATTAATTATTAATTCTTATTATTGTATTCTCGTAGTGCCCTGCTTACCAATGGATGGCAATGCAACCCACTTGTGGATAGATATTTCTATTTTTATCTAATCATTTATAGTAAAACAAAGCAGTCACACTGTACAGACCTGTATTATAGGTAGAGGATGTGGTATTGATCAAATCTCCATTGGGTTGGGTTTTGAAGTGGCACAGACTGAATTATGCCGGTCCAACCGAGAATCAATAAAACAATCTATTAAGAAAAGCCAGATTTCCATACCTAACGGTAGACGTAAACGATATCGCAGGCAGCCAATCATGACAATCATGATAAGTGTTAAATGTAGCCGCTGCAAGAATAGATGGTAAATTGGTTTGTCCAAGATGGGTGTATCCTGTCTTAATATATAAAACGCTAATATGTCCTGGTTTTCAACATTACTACCAAATTGTCCCGGTTTTCACCACAATTAAAACAAATTTGTCATTTTTGTTTCCAGTGCTTACATTGATATATGTTCTGTCACATTCAGTTTAATGTAATAAACCTAAACTATGCATCACGCACCTAAATTCCAAACAGATTTGTCAATGTAAATTGATCAATATGTCTCTGTCAGCGCTGTTATGACTCATGTACTGCATTTCCACGTACGTAAGGGTCCTGGTTTGGTGGTTTGAAAATGTGGTCACCCTATGCAGGGGTATTATAGAATTCTAGTCTATATAAATCTTCTTCTATATGACGTATAAATATTTCAGCCTTGTTATACTTAAAGTGTAATGTACTTCTGATATGTTGGAAATTACCTCCGATTTATAGGTGTCAGTCTGCGCTTTGACCTCATTAGTGTGCCCAGTTAAGATGGCCACTGTTATACTTGCATGCTTTTTTTTTCGTTTTGTTATTGTAGTATTTTCCATACTTTTTTTTTTCTATGGATCGTACATCAATAACCATACATACCACACTTACGGTTCATACATCAGAACGTGCGTCCTTGTCTGTAGGAGTGTGCCTTTTATACTATGACGTCAGTAACTATAATATACAAATATTTAATCAACAGCAAAATATTTCCTTTTTCACTAATTTTTGGTTTTGCTCGCAGATCTCCGCAACCGCACGTTACACATACAGCTCACATATAACATTTTGTATCATTGTATGCCAATTTAAGCTTTTTAAATATTTCTCATTCATAATGTATACATTTTTTATTATTATTAACATGCTTTTTAGAGGTTTCAGCGGAAATGCAACTCTATATAGCAATGTAAACAGTTGCAGAAAATATTATGTGAGGCCCAATCAAAAATGCTTAACAAACATCTTTTTCAGCTTTCATGTTACAAACCCTGTTGCAACTGCATATAGCTCATCTTGGCCTGCTTAGTCAACATACTAAATATATTGATACATCCCATTATTATTTTTTTTTACAGTTTTAATGCCTCCGTCCTAGACTTAGTCTTTTGGTAGCTCAGTGACCGTTTATAGTACAGACATTGAGGTATTTACGTACTCAAGCTCATACTGATTTAAGTTTTAAAGTTTCATCTAGATAACATTCATACTTTTGGAGATCTGAAATGCAAGGTGCTCAATAGAGCTCTTAAACAACTTTACCATTAGTATTTGGTTTGTCCACCTTTTGCACCAACTATAGCTCTGGCAGATCTTACGCAGGAATTGTGTATATATATTTCCCAACAACTACAGCACTAATGTAGACCCATGCCATCCGCTACTCAGGCCAAAGGCTTTTCTTTGAACGTACAGTAGATCTATCCAGTTTATATATCAACTCGCCCCAAACTTGCTCGATGGGGACGAGGTCCGGACTTTGAAAATTATGGACTGGCTCCCTCAATGTTCCAGCAGATTCCTTCTATCGCAGGTAGAATGTTTGGATCATTGTCCTTTTGGAAAATAAATTCAAGCCCAAGAAGACAACTCCCAGATGGTACTCTGTGCCTCACCAGAATGTTGTGGTATACTTTCCTATCCATGATGGCATACGTTTTTACCATACCACCTGTTCTTGAGGCTGAAATGGCACCCACACCATAATACTTCTTGTTGTATCCCTAACAACAGATTGGTATATCTCTCCGACTTCTGTCAAACAAACAATTCACTTTTTTGCCAAACGGTGAAAACTGACTCATCAGGCCACAACACCTAATACCGATCTTTGTGTCCTTTTGCAAATTTCGGGCGTTTCACATTTTGTTTTTTTGGTAATGGTTTTCTTGCTGCTTTTCTGCCAACAAGTCCTCCCTCACCCAGTCCTCCCTTACGACACACAATTCTTGGAGACACTGTTGCACCATTTGTCGTTGTCGTGCTGATCTTGTCACACAGTTCTCGTGAGGTCTTTCTTTAGAATTTTGAGATGCTTGATTTGTCTGTCAAAGTTTTTTTTCTTTCTGGCGCGTTTCGGTTCTGGTGTGAATTGGTGGCATTATTGCGGTTTAAAGTGTACTTTACAGTGCTTGAACTGCATCTCACATCCATGGCTATGTGGCTGTAACTCTAACCAACATCAAAAAGGACCTTTATTCTAACCCGTTGCTCACGTGTTAGCCTCTTCTTCACCCTACCTAGGTTCAAAGAGCAAGGTGTTCAAATGTGTTTGGATTTATACAAATTGCCGGTGTGGCCTCAGTGACAAATCCTGATCTTGCCAATCACTCATGAGCAAGATAGGCCTTGTACATTCAAAGTAATCACACAGCTATGTCCGAAGACTCTTGCATCACCGTTAATTTACCAATATCACACTTGACAAGGGTTACACAAGTGATTTGGCTTTTTCTGTGAAGGGCTATATTCTATAGTTTATTGAGCATAATGATAACTTTGTAGATATTTCATTCTTTTTATAGGTATTTTAATTGCCAATTTAACAAAAACATCTGAAACCCCATATGCCAGATGTTTTAATATATATATTTCTCTCTCTCTCTCGTGTGTGTTTTAAGGTTTAAAATGTTTTTTATATAATGGAGTTCCTTGACTTCCAGTCTAACTGCATAAAGTTACATGCTATATATAAATTTCTATTAAACATACAGAATACACGTTTTATTACTTCTAAGTAGTTTACATAAAACCGTAATAAACGTAACATCAGAAATCAATCTTTTCAATGTGCATACTGCATATCCGTTGTGTGCACACTACATTTTTCGTTGGGAAATCCTACACATTCTTCAGAAAATATCACACCATCTTGTTATTGCATTTTCAGGGCTTTACACTTACTTTTTAGGTTGTAGCACCAGTGCTTGCAAACAAAAGATTTTCGTAGCACAGACATATTTACTAGTACACAGGTGGGCAGGCAAACTCATGATTTGTCATTAAAAAAAATTCACTATTTCACTATTTTTGTGTGCCATCAGCTCTAAATCTATCACTTTTTATGTTGGCATTTTAACCATAGACTGAGGCACATTAAAAAGAAAAAAGAAGCCTATATTCATTTTGGGAGGGGTGATGTTAAATTAACA
>JAVQJS010014936.1:0-11964 GCA_036024795.1 Galaxias rostratus | reverse complement strand
GATTGGCGATCTGTCCAGGGTGTACCCCGCCTCTCGCCCTAAGTTAGCTGGGATAGGCTCCAGCCCCCCCGCGACCCTACACAGGATAAGCGGTTCTGACAATGGATGGATGGATAATTAATACAAATAGACACGCCAGTGTATCAATTATCAACGAGACTTTAAATGCTACTGTGGACTCTGGACTCTCTGTGAGAAGCTCCAGAGGTGAGGAGAGGGGAGGATTGGTAATTAATATCCCCCACTAAATGGAGGAGGTCTGCCAGGATTGTGCTATGAAAAGCCTCCCAAAGCTCCCAGTGATGGAGGCTTCAGGGAGGATCATTGAGAGTGGGGGGGTTCATGCAGGGGGGGTCATGTTGAGGGGATCTTGGGGGAGAGAGGATCGTGAGGGGGGAGGGGCTCCAGAGAGGTCTCTATTCTCTGTTCAACGCCAGTCAGCTCTGTGTGAACTCAGTGGGGGAACCTTCTGAACATTTGTCTCGCTGTAGGAACACCAAGTGGAAGAGGAGGCAGCCGCCCCCCCCAACCCCCCTCGTCTTTGAGAGGCTCTGATAGGATTAAGGAATGTAGATGAGGACACGGCAGCCAATCAACAGCTTGAAATGCCTCGATGACCAGAGGGAGCACTCTAAATGCAGGCCACTACAGATTTTTTTCCCTGTGCAAATAATCTAATTGGATTATTGCTGGCGGCAGTAATTAATCATGTAGACATGACATTTACCAGTGACTTGAAGTGACCAGAGAACTAAAACACCACCGCCCCCCTATATCTGTGCCCTGTCCCACCTTTATTGGACGACCAAGTACAACATCTCACGAAACTTGTGTAGCTTAAGCTGATGAAATCAGCACCCTCATGAGAAGATAGGTAAAATACGTATCTATGCATATGAAAAGTAGATACAGTGATGTACAATGGTGCACTACTGTCTAAACTGCTGTTCATCTTGTGTTCCCATTTTGAACTAGCATAGGGTCCTTGGTGGGGAATGGACTAGTTGATGAGACGAGTCAACTCCTTTCTGGGTCAGCACCCCTCGCGATAGGACCAGCTGAACCTCATTATAATTGAACACATTTGTAAGTGCAGTTCCTGTAATCATTACAGCTTTTTGTTTACCGCTGAAAAACAACAATCTACAAAAAAACTGATACAAAGATGCAACTTTCTACGTGATCGGAAACTTTTTATTTGAAAAAGGTTTAGGGTTCCTCGCCAATTTTAGCATAAATACAACATATGGCTTTCTTTTCTTTGACACGTCACAGTCGTGAGTAACGAGTGCTCTCCATAGAAGGGGAAGTAAACATGTACTAAGCACGAGTAAGGAACAACAAAGGGCTTGAGCCCACTTTGTATCCACGTACTGTGCTGCAGCTGGAGCTGTTAGCCACTCATGGAGGAGGCTCATTTTCATTTGAAGCCATAGACCGCAGTGAATGGCTGCTGCCGGTGGCCATACGGAGACATAATTGGATGGTGGGTAAGGTTGTGTGGGCCGGGCTCTTTGTGCAATAGCAAGCCTTAAAAAAAGGTTCTCTTCCGGAAAAGTCTGACCTGAGCTTCAGTTCTCAATCACACTGGCTTCACGAGCCTTGTGTGCATACACAGACTGTGTTCTTTACAAAGTTGGATCGCACCGCGCTAGCGAGACGGGCCCTCGGAGGCTCAACCCGTGACTTGACAGAAAACGTTCACATTTTTAATGTCTCTTTTGGACTGGATCCTCTACTTTCACCACGTCACAATTTCTATTTGCTTTTTGTTTGGGGCCGGCAAAGTATTCAATATGACATGCTATGATAGAGAATACAAATCTCTCCATTAGTAAGCGCCGCAGATGCTGGCTGAGAAGCAGGGGGCGAAATTAAAAAAAGTTGCAGCCCAATGAGCTGTGACTATCCTTGCCAAGCAGAGGGAAAACATCCATATCTATCTTTTATTTCATCCTCGGCAGGGAGAATGGAACACGACAGGCCAACACACAGGATGAAACGGAAGACGTTAAATCGGGGATATCTTTGAAAAGATGACAGGACTCACAGTGGCTGCCTCGGTTGTTTGAACGCCTATGAGGAGTGAATTTAGCCGGCCGCCGGTTCATCATCTCCTCTTTACCAGCCCCTAAATGACCCGCTCTCAGCAGCTTGTCCTGACAGAAGGGCATCATCATCCGTAACACTGGCTGTTTATTGGTCTAAAGTAGGGGACCATGCAAAGGGAATACAAACGACCCTGTCTGGAGCTATGGCGCACTGCATCCTACTCTGTGACTTGGCTGCTGCCGTGGCGCTGCTGTGGCAGCAGATGCCACAGTGATTTTTTACGGCACAGTGTGGGGAACACACTGCGTTGCTGCGAGTGCTGTCACGGTGAAGGTGTTATGCCTTTGTTTTGGCGCCAGGTCTACCACGTAAACCGAGCAGATGTTGTTACATCACTCACACCCTATTCTCACCGAGATGAGATATTTGTACGTGAGATATGAGCCATTTTCAAATGAGGGGAAAGGTTGTGATTTGTTACTTGAACTAGGCGGACATGCCATTGCCGGTATATTTGTGTTACAAATTTTGCAAACTGGGTAAAGCAATGTGCCATCTACTTATTGTACTGGCTACATCTTAGTTACCTTTGTATTATTTATATTTCTGGTATGGATATTTTACGTAGTTGTTGCCTGCCTTGTCATAAGAATTTCTTTGCTCAGAATGATCCTGTCTTACACTGTGCATTTGCCAAATGTCCAAATCCAAAACACTTTGAACTTTGAAGAAGATGTTGCCTACTTACATCTCCGTTCTGGCTTGTAGCTCCCACCCTGCTGTTCATGCTGGCAATATCTTGAGTGGGTCCAGCGATCAGAGAGGTGCCAGTGTCCACAATAGCCTGGCAGCCACCGTTGCAGGCCACCACCTGGCCATTGATGGTAATGCTGAACAACACAGACACAAGGAACTAATTTATCATAAAAGAGCGTATGCTTATATTGTCAGCAATCATGTCTTTGTAATCATGTAATAATGTGTTTGTAGAAAAATAATCTGGGTTGACGGACCGCTCAGCCTGGTGGGTAGTAGGGGATATCTGTATGGGTACCTGTCCACGGTGATCTGCCAGTATGTCTCAGCGGACAGGGGGATCCAGGTGATTTGGCCGGTGTAGTGACTGGGGTCCACTCCACCAAAGGTCACCTCGCTGCCTTGGGCTGAGTTTCTGGGGAGGAAAAAGAGGGCAGGGCATGAAGGATAGTTTTTATCTGGTTTGCTGCTACATGATAGTTGTTGACTATCACAACGTTTAAATCCAACTAGTTATGATATATGGAAGGCTATGCCACTAGAAACTATTTTAAGGGGTTTCAAGTTTGAGTAATTGTGTGAAGATTAACTCTAATCCCTTGTTTAAATGTAGTAATGCTGTAACTGACACCCTGCCAGTTGTGCACTTGCCTGCTAAGGTAAACACCAAATACGTCGCTGCCAACCAGGTTCTCGCTCATCATGTTGTCAAACACAGGAGTAGCCCCGGACGCAGCCAAGCTTGGGAAAGCCAGGCCCAGGATACCGTCAGCGTACATGTATTCCATGAAGGGAGCCTCGGACTCGCTGAGGCCAAAGATCTGGTTCTGAACAGTCAGTCCACCAACCTGGGACAGTCAGTTTGAAAAATCCAAATGATAGATAATTGGTTTTATGCCCTGAATAAAATACCGTGCCAGCAGTGTGTGGTTTCAGTTCAATGGGTTGAAGCTAAATGCTCTCCTCACTTTCACTGTGTCGTAAGCCAGGAAGCCTGTCATGCTGCCAGTGCCATAATGGATGTCGAGGGCCTGGCCATCGTTCCTGTAGGTGCTGCTGTTTGAGGGATTGAATTTATGGTGGTTGTCTGTGTGGAAAAAATAGGAAGCAAACAAGGTTTAATGCTATCCTTCCATGTTCTGGAAAGCCAGAGGGCCTGTGTGTGCATGCAAGGTTGCCCCTAGGTTTGTGCGTTTGAGAGAAAGGGAGAGATCATTTACTCACTGCAAGCTGGGCTGCTGCAGTAGACAGAGGGCACCCACAGGTTGGACGAGCCGGTGTCGAAGACAACGGTAAATATCTGAAGGGGTGTTCCAATCCCGATCACTCCGAGATAGGACATCTGAAGAAGAGCAAATAAACAACGTGACCCCGACACATTGCTTGTGAACAATAATACATGAATACAAATAATTTGTTCTTGATTTTATGTTTTACATATTGTACATTCTATATTCACACATGTTTAAGTCAGCAAGTCAGTGTATGCACATTAGGTTATTAGGCCACAGAAGGAACTTACGTCAGCGTCATTTACCATGCCGGCCACACCATCCCTCACAGCAAACTTGGCAAAGGGGTTGTAGGGGTACTTCAGCCTGTACTCCTCCCACAGGCCCTGCTCCGCCAGTCGCTCCCTGGGACTCTTGGTCTTCACCAGGGGAACCCTGAGGAAACGCCGTAGTGGGTTAGAGGTGCAGCATGCTTCGGGTTACCCGACCATACATAAACTGCCACAAGAACACTCAACAAAATACACCACAAACCATTTATGAACATAGTTTTCCTGTCTTCCAGAGTTGGGACAGCTGTGACAAACAACCTGTGAGTCGTTGAGCAACGTTGTGTGTCACTGCGCTGCGCAGCGCATGAGTTCAGGCCGCAACAGAGATAGAGGAGACTCACCTGACGAGACACTCCGACAGTGCCACCAGGGAACAAAGAACCAAAGCCCACTTCATGATGTCCGGTTAACTCTTCTGTCTACTGGGGAAACTCAAAACCTGCCAATGAATCTGCAGATAAGTTCTCATTCCACATGAATGTTGTTTTTTTTTAAAGAAATTGTATAATGAGGACACAGACATATGAAACAACATTAAATTGTAACTGGCTTTCAGAATTCACAGAGTAAACATTTGTGGAACAGTTTACGAATCATTTGTTTTGGTCAAATAGTTTGTGGGATCTGACAGAATTTCCGGAGTATTCCGCTAAACACTTATTGCAAACAGTGGCAAAGACAACAACCATACGTACCCGTTAAGAAAAGGGGATTCCAGGCCTACCTGTGAATGTATCCTCCGGAGCGACTGACTGCCTGCCTGTGTCTAGGGTATATTTTACCTGCAGACCGTTTTTATTTCAAACCTTCTCTAATCATTTCGATAAGCGCACAAATAAACGGCAATCTTTGCAAGCGATAAGGGATGAGTGGAAATAATGGATGACCTCAGAACAAAGTCAATCATGCGATTAAAAAGAAAAGCAACTGTTGGAGGAGAGCCTTCTCAAAACAACAATCGAGCAATAGACAGTAGTTTCAGTGCAGACTAGCCAGAAAAAAAACACTTTTGAACAGGTGTCAGCTGAGGAAGCTTGAAGATACTTGACAAAATGCTATGGGATGAACTGTCTGAATGTTCAAATGGATTGCAAGTGACAGCCCTATTAATAGTAACATATCCACGCAGATAGATTACACATATTAATAATTCGTTATTTAAATGAGTTCAGCAATGTGTGTAAATCTCTAAAACTATGAAAGCTACAAAGCCATTATGGCAATGAAATAACACATTCACAGAAATTATTGAAATATTTTTATTTATTTGGAATGCACAGAATGTCAATAAAAACCCTGTAGTCCTCTGAAACCCCAACCAACAGGGGTTCACCTGACTTGCCTAAAGCACTAAGGGAACGCTGGCATTGAAAGCAGGGGTCTGGAACATGAAGATAAAATGGATCATACTTTGTGAGACATGAAACCATTTTGTACATTAAATACATTTCAGTGTCATAAGGTAGTATGAATACTGAATAGTTGCGTCATTCATTGTTTATATAACACCCAGATTTCTGGTCCAGATATCTGCTCTATTTGATCTATTTTCTGAGCTGTAACTAAATTTTCTTAAATCTCTTTCTTCAAGGATGTAATATCAAATCATCATCTTTCAATGGCTAAATGTGATGGTAATGTTCTTTCAAACGTTGGACATCTTACACACAGGATAAAATATTTTTGCATCCGGTATGCCATTATTGGCTGGGATAGTCATGGCCCACGGGGTAGAATGTCCACTTGATGAACAATGCGTCACGAGTTCTAGCCCACCTGAGAACATAACCACAAGTGTGTCCTAGAGCAAGGCATTAAACCCTAAGCTGCGCTAGAGGAACTGCCCCTGAATTTGTCAATAACTTGGTTTGGATAAAGGTGTCAATCTATTTTTTCTTTAGGTTTCTGTCTAATTAGCAAGATACCCTGCAGTGAAAATGGCTACATGTGCAGGAGTAGAAGTTCAAACTGTTGCCAGCACAGCTTTAGCCTTAAGGCTGATTTTTCAGTTCTCTGTTATTTTTATATTTTCATGAGCCTGCACTGAACTTTAAAGGTAATGCAATAGCTACACTTTTTGTAATTCTTTTTATTAAAACACAGTTTGAGGTCCTGAAGGTAACCAGGTTTATTATTGCTTTTGTTAGCTTAATACTCAATTGTAGCCCAGAGAAGATTGTGCTGCACCCTTGCACCACAATCCAGAACTATAACAAGTTTTTTGTCAGATTTTGAATTTGGTGGCACATAATGTCAGTGTTCTCCAAACTCCCTGATTAGGCTAAAATGCCTGCATTCTTTGCTTAGCCATTAAACAACTTTAAATAATAATTAGCTATGCCAGCTATAACTACTTGGAAGTGGTCAATAATGAATTCTATAAAATTAGGAATCATGATAATAATTGCACATTTAAAAGCACTCTCCACAGTGGAATTGGGAGGTGATTATCAAATATTAAGTTGACTGTTTTATTAGTAATTAACACTGCTATTTCATTCAATGTATGTGCAGATTAAGTGTTCTTTATTAAAAAAAAATATTTTCAATAAAGAAACCCAACTATTCAACTTTTCTTGTATTTTTATTGTTCTCATTAAATACATATAAGATCAAAGTGCAATCAACTTACAGTAGTTTGTATCTAGAGTAATGTTCTTTCATCAGAAAAGATACAACACTAGTTGCTGATGGATGCACAGATTAGATATAATTTTGCTTTGTATGTAGTCTTCTTTACATGACTCAGCAATTTTGTTGGGTTTAGGATGATTACACAGCTGTGGCCAGGCCCACCATGTTGTTGGTTCTGCTGAAGATGGCGTAATACTCTCTGATGAAGACATCACCCAGGATCCACAGGCTGTCACCGCCACCTGAAAATCCAGTGCTGCAGCCATAGTAGGCGGACTACAGAGAGTAGGAGGCAACGGTCAGTAAAAACCCAAAGGCAAGTTTATAAAGTGTTTTTCCTAGTTTTGCAAATATGATCCAGCATATACTGGGCACAGTTAGAAATTCACCTGGCGAACATAGGCGGAGGCGGGCAGGGCGAAGGCATTTCCGTTGATGTTGAAAGTCAGCACGGGCATGCTACCGATGTTGTTGCAGTTCACCACATTCTAAGACATTGACACAGAGGAGAAAAGAGAAACAATTGATTACTTTTACAAACTTACTCCTGGTTCAGTCTGGCAGAGAAGAAGAAGATGTTGCCTACTTACATCTCCGTTCTGGCTAGTAGCTCCCACCCAGCTGTTCATGCTGGCAATATCTTGAGCGGGTCCAGCGATCAGAGAGGTGCCAGTGTCCACAATAGCCTGGCAGCCACCATTGCAGGCCACCACCTGGCCATTGACGGTAATGCTGAACAACACAGACACAAAAAAACTCATTTAACATAAAAGAGAGTGCACACTTATTGTCATAGCAACAATCAATCGGGTATTTATAAAAAATATAATAATACAAAAAAAATCAGGGTTGACAATGGCTATTATGGGATGTCATAGTAGCGCATGGCTATTATGGGATGTCTGTATGGGTCCTGCCCTGTCCTACCTGTCCACAGTGATCTGCCAGTATGTCTCAGAGGACAGGGGGATCCAGGCGATTTGGCCGGTGTAGTGACTGGGGTCCACTCCACCAAAGGTCACCTCGCTGCCTTGGGCTGAGTTTCTGGGGAGGAAAAAGATGGCAGGGCATGAAGAATAGTTTTCGTCCGGTTTGCTGCTACATGATAGTCGTTAACTACCACAATGCTTAAATCCAACTAGCCAAGCTGTAGGGAAAGTTCCACTGTACTAGATATACATCATATCAAGTGCAAATCAAATACTATACATCGTATCAAACGCATGGGTTTCAAGTTTGAATAACTGCCCAGCTCCAATCCCTTGTTTAAACTTAGTGATGCTGTAATTGACATCCTGCCAGTTGTGCACTTGCCTGCTAAGGTAAACACCAAATACGTCACTGCCAACCAGGTTCTCGCTCATCATGTTGTCAAACACAGGAGTAGCCCCGGACGCAGCCAAGTTTGGGAAAGCCAAGCCCAGGATACCATCAGCCACCATGTGGGCCATGAAGGGAGCCTCGGACTGGCTGAGGCCAAAGATCTGGTTCTGAACAGCCAGTCCACCAACCTGGGACAGTCAGTTTGAAAAAGTCCAATTAATAGATTGTTGGTGATATGCCCTGAATCAAACACTGTGGCATCAGTCTGAGGTTTCAGTTCAATGGGTTGAAGGTAAACGCTCTCCTCACAGTCACAGTGTCGTAACCCAGGAAGCCTGTCATGCTGCCAGTGCCATAATGGATGTCGAGGGCCTGGCCATCGTTACGGTAGGTGCTGCTGGTTGAGGGGTTGAATTTCTGGTGGTTGTCTGCGTGGAAAGTATAGGAAGCAAGGGAGGCTTAATGCTATCTTTCCATGTTCAGGCAGAGGTCATGTGTGTTTGTGTGCGTACAACATGTGTTTGTGTGATAATTTACTCACTGCAAGCAGTGCTGCTGCAGTAGACAGAGGGCACCCACAGGTTGGACGAGCCGGTGTCGAAGATGACACTAAAAGACTGAGGGGGAGTTCCAATGGAGATCACTCCGTAGTAGGACAACTGAAGAAGAGCAAAGAAACAACGTGACCCCGACTCGTTACCGGTGACTTTGCCAGGAGAATATTGTTTTGGAACAACACTAATAAATATCTGAGCATGAATCCATTTTCTCTCAATTTTATGTTTTTTGGTTCTGTAATCACACATTTGTAAAGTCAGTGTATGCACATTAAGGGACACATAAGGTTAATACAGTGAAGGAAATGGAAGGGACTTACATCAGCATCATTGGTCATGCCCTCCACACCACCAGTCCAAGCAAACTTGGCAAAGGGGTTGTAGGGGTACTTTAGCCTGTACTCCTCCCACAGGCCCTGCTCCTCCAGTCGCTCCCTGGGACTCTTGGTCTTCACCAGGGGAACCCTGAGGACATATCGTGGATCATGGAGCCAACTGTGTTTATGATATGCATCATATAAGTTCAGCCAGTCACACAGAGAGTAGAGACTTACCTGACGAGACACTCTGACAGTGCCACCAGGGAACAAAGAACCAAAGCCCACTTCATGATGTCCGATTAACTCTTCTGTCTACTGGGGAAACTCAAAACCTGTCAAGCAATCAGCACATGAATGATTAGTTTAGTTAAAAATTATCAAAATGCTTGAATGATCAGGGCAGAAAAATGGAATTGCAACCAGAAGCAGATGTAATAATCAAACAAAATGTGTTAGTGAAAAGGAAGCAAAGTTCTCTTCACTTACCCGTGGATATGTCCTGTAGACTGAGTGAATAGTGAATGGAAGCAGGGTCTTTTATACATGTAGATTGTTACTGTACCCTCCAATCAAAGCTTAAAAACTCCTTATCTACATGCGATAAGTAATAAGAAAATAATAGGTGACCTTAAGGTAGGTGACAATGTCAATTAAAAGGACATTAGATATTGGGAAAAGAGCATTGTTTTGGAAACAGCAATATCTCTGCACTTTTTAAAAAAATTGCTGACTGGCATTCAAATGCAGTCACAGGGGGAACATGGTTTGGGTGAAAAAAGGTGAAAGTAGGAAGACTTTTCTGTCCATGAGTTAGCAGTAGCAGTGGTACTGTGATCCAGGTACGTAAGTGCATGCACGGCAAACACCAGACTAATAATCTTTGAATAGGATAGAATGATATGAATAGTCTAATCTCCCATCCAGGGGAAAGATTTGTCCCAATTTCTTATATAGCAACATTGATATTTGAAACGCAGAACCGGCACTATGGTCATTGCATTACATTCCAAGGCCAAGATGCTCTTAACAGGTTTTCCATACTTAGTTTGAAGTGGTATGACGGGTAACATTAAGATACGATCTGCCGTATCAGCGCTGGACAATCTGAAGTGCTTGCGCTCCATTGATAGCACTGGGGTTGTTACATGTTGTCCAGACTATTATGTATAGGTTCAAATGGGTGCATGTAACTGTTTCCAGTGGACAAATAAATATGCCTGGTCCTGTTCATTTAGAGGTTAGAATCAACAGCACTCAAATAAGAATGGAACAGTCAATGTCACTTTCAGACCACATGGCCAAATGTCTTTATTGGTTTATACAAAAATAAGACTCATGCCTTTGTGTCATACAAAACTATTTTATCTATGTAGAATAATACAAATTGCAAGATACACAATAACTAGTGACATAAAGGTGAACAACACTGCTAACATTTTAGATGTACACACATTTCTGATTTAAAGAATCTTTTAATGAAATGAGTTAACCATTTCAGTAGTGCGCCCAATATACATCTTGTGAATCTCTGTCTACAATACAGTTATAACAATGGAAACTGAGGTCATTAACAGAATCCCCCGCCCCCTGTTTTCTAGTCTATCTCTGTGTCAGCTCCCTCGGAGATCCAGGCCTTTCGTTTCACTGGCACCCCATCACTGACAGGTCTCCTCTCTCCCTCTTCACTCCTGGGCCTGGCGATGACAGAGGCTACTCCACCTTCTTCCCCTTTTCCGCCTGGGGCCTGAGGGGCCCTCTGAGCCACGTCGGCCGAGTGGGAGCTCCCAGAGTGCCAGGCTCTTCGCCTGGGGAACTGCCCAGCTCCAGGGGGTCTGGTGCCAGCACCCCGCCCTAGGCCAGAGCTCACAAAGACAGGCTGAACGGTCTCTGACCGACGGGTGTCCCTGAACAGTTGGCTTCGGAGAAGGGCAGATTCAGAGTAGGAGCACCTCGTACGACTGAGGGAGATGTTACCGAAGGATGGAGAGGAGGAGAGGTGGACAGTGGGACTGAGAGAAAGAGGAGAGGAAGGGAGGGAGACGCGCGGCGTGAGGCCCAGCACCCCGACCCTCCTTTCTTTTGGTTTGCTACCAACAAGCAACTCCTCAACCTTTCCACTCTCGCTCCTTCCCCTGCCTGCACCCTCTCCTCCTTCTTGCTCACAGATCTTCCTCTGTCTCCTCCTGTCCACTGCCTGTTGCAGCTGAACCTCCAGGTCGCACACGTCCTCCGCCAGCTGGTTGACACGGTCAAAGCCCGACAGCAGGCTGTCGACGCTGGGCAACAGGCGCTCCATGTGGGACTGGATTTCCGGCGCGGGCTCGGACGAGGTCGAGTCTACTGACCCCATGGAAAGGGCAGAGGATGGGGTACGGGAAGAGGAGAGAGGGGAGGCGAGGGAGGAGGAGAGGACAGAGAGGCGCGAGTCCCGGGAAAACCTGGAGGGAGGGGGCTGCATGCCCTCAAACTTCACCCTGTGTCTGAACTACAGATAGGTGTAAAGAAGAATGAAGAAGATCAATTACCGTATTTTCCGCACTACAAGGCGCACCGGATTAAAAGGCGCACTGTCAAAGAATGGTCTATTTTCAAACTTTTTTCATATAAAAGGCGCACCGGACTATAAGGCGCATTAAGCGGAACAAAACAGATAATAGTCAGTCGGTAGTCAGATAAGTCAGTCAGTCAAACTTTATTGAACTTGTTCACAAGAACTCAACGTTGTTTAAACATGAATGAGCGTATTCACAATAACTCC
>JAVQJS010014930.1:0-13687 GCA_036024795.1 Galaxias rostratus | reverse complement strand
CTAACACGGGGAGAACATGCAAACTCCACACAGAAAGGCCCTCAGGTGGGATTCGAACTCAGGACCTTCTTACTGTGAGGCAACAGTGCTAACCACTGCGCCACCGTGCCGCCCCCGAACAACACCCGATAAATAAATTATTATTTTTTAGATTTTGTTATGCATCATAAATAATAATGTTTTATAATACTGTATAATGTTATGATGGTGTGTATGAAAAATACAAAATAATCCTACGTTCTTTTTACAATAACATTTTTGAGCCAAGTTGAAATATTTGCATTCATATTAATTGTACATATTGTGCCTGAACAAAATCCTCACGTGCACCTAAATCTTTATTTATTGAATTTGGTTAAAAGGTAGAACATTTCCTGAAACAAAAATTAGACATGTTTTTAATACTCACGAATCAGCTTCACAACATAATGAATAAACTAAGAATCTATTTTACTGTGACATGATGCAATACATTGTGCTGCATTGTTTTTATGCTCCTGTTTCTGTGTGCACATTTTTTAAAAGGTGCAGTAAGACTACATGACTTTTTATCTTATTGTATATATATATATATAGTTATTTAGCCTTGCGATGGACCAGCGACCTGTCCAGGCTGTAAACTGCCTCTCGCCCATTGGCAGCACAGTATAATAACAGTTTACATAGTAATATAATATTGTGGAAAAACAAGCCATAATAATGTCCCATTTAAAATGGAATCCCCCTATTGCCTTTTACATATCTTCACAATGTTAGACATTGTTGACATCTTAGTCTGCTGGGATATTTGATTGTTCATTTGAAAGAAAAGGCAACAACGTTAAGGAAATTAGTGGTTAAAAAAAGTATATACATACATTTTACGTGAAGGTTTCTCACACAAATAACATTTTCCAAAGGGAGGGTAAGAACACATACAATTAAAGCAACATTACATACATACATAATACATAAAAAATTCAAGGGGAGCACTGTTTTAAATGTAATTTTAGCTTTAGGACAATCATCTCAAATTGACTTTTGGAAACTGTTACTATTATGTCTGCAACTAGGGCAAACATTGTAAATGTATTATCTAATTTTTGTGCCTCAATGTGACATCTTCTATTATCCACAATGCTTTTTTGTGTTTTAAAACGCTGATCAGCGTGACTTTTTATTGATATCTTATCAATAATCCTAGATTGAGCCTAAGATAAGCACTGAGATGAGCTGACCCCATTTTATGATTTGCACCAACTATTGAATATAAAAGGTGTCCCTGGGAGTGTTCTTGTTGTTACAACAAGAACAGAATCACAGAAGGCAACAATAGGATTACAACCAATAAAGGCTGCAATCGCTTTAGGTGATAATGTAAACACAGTTGTATAATGCATGTTGCAGAAACAAAGGTTTTCTGTTTATTCAAATTGCACTGTGTGTTTTCCATGTAGAAGGATTGCAAACACAAGGTTAGGAGTTTACAATATATCATACATCAAAATATCTACACTTTGAGGGGTCTTTGTTGTAGACTCAACTACCGTACTGCAGTGTTCATGATGATAAACAGCAATAATGGAAAACAAATTGTACAGTCATCGTTTGGCCATGCAATTAAAAGTTCAATCAGCATACTACATGACTGTACTCTACACACATGCAAACTCTATTTCATAACTACATTTCTTTATAAGGAGGTCTCACCCACTTAAATATTAACCTGAGTTCACAACATCAGAAAGATGCAGCAGATTTTTAGGTGGTCGGCAATGCCATGCCCACTCAATATTGAGGGGTAAAAAGGGTCCAGTGATCCAGTCATACATCGGACACTAACTATTGAAACACCCTTGACTTTCTTCATCTGTCAACTTGGGCATACATAATGGGTCAACAAGTCTAACTAACATGATGAGTCTTCCATTTGGAATTCAACTAAGCCAAGGTAAAGAAAGCAAATTGAAAATAAATGTAAGGTATTTTAGCGTAGACAAAGAACCCCCTAATTGACTGGTAGTGGAAAGCAGCACGCAACACATTTCAATAACTGAAGTTAAAAGTCCAAAGGTTTGCAATGCTGAATGCATTGCAACTCTAATGGCCCTCAACTACTAGAGTTTTAAGTAGTCTTTATTCATATTTAAAACCCCACAACCAAGAACCTTGGACAGATGTTTGACTCTGTTTTTAAATCTGACCAGCTGATAGATATTGTGGCAAAATCCAGTTTCTTTCAATTACGTACCCTGAAAAAAATGATACCTTTTCTTTCACTGAAGGACTTGAAAAAGATCAACAATGCTCAAATTCTTTTCAATCTAGACTACTGCAACTCCCTCCACTCTGGAATCAACTAGATGTCTTTATCTCGTTTTCAGCTGGTCCCAAACGCCGCGGCCAGGCTTTTGACTGGATCCATAAAGAGGGACCATACTTCCACTGTACTGGCCCGTCTCCACTGGCATCCAGTTCGTTTTAGAATTGATTTCAATATCCTGCTATTTGTCTACAAGGCATGGTACCCACTTGCCCCCTCCTACACCATAGCTTTACTGGGACCATACACTATCCCCAGGCCGCGCAGGTCTTCTGACTGTCAAAACAGTTTTGGGTTGTTGCTGTTGTTGTTGTGTTTGATAAACTGGATCTGAATGTATTGTGCAGCAGTTTGGTCAGCTCTGACGGTTTAAAACATACTCTATAAATAAACTTGATTTTATTTTCATTTTATTTTATTGCAGCAGTCCTACCAAAACACCAGTGCCCTTAACTGTAAGCCTCACTATGTAGATGAGGAAGGACAAAGATATGAATTATGCTGATCATCATTATCTGCATGGCAGTGGCATAGAAACGGCAACATCTGTTGTTGGGGCTATATCAGACCACGTTTTTATAAGGGAGGTTAAGTTACTTCCGGTCAAAGACTGACTTAACTTTATAGGGTGGCACAGGGAAAAGGTACCTTTTCCACTTATCGAGGAATCTTTCGAAGGATATCAGACTTTCTTCAATTCACCCAGTAGATCATTTTGCATCCAAACCTAAAGAAGAACGTGAGTGATCTGGGTCAGCAATCTGTTGGTGAAACCACGTCTTCATACCACTTGGTATTCTTGAGATTCACCTGGGCTCAGTGCATGGCTGAAAGTATGTTATCACCTGTGGCAAGGCATTCCTTAGTGAGTGCTTCTTTGTCATATGGAGAACATGCAGCCATGCAAGCTCATGCTGAATGAGAAATTACAAATAGAGATGCCATTTAAGTTGGCCATAAAGTTTGAACATGTAATAGTTTCTGCTACGCACACACAGGACTCTGAATGAAAACAATAGGCATCTATGACATCAATCTCCCAAAGTAAAATACACTGTTGATTTATGGATGTGTCTCTAGTGCTTTTTGCATCAATCCCTGGACTAAACACAATTCATAAAAATGATGTTTATGGTACTTGGCACCATTCTATTGTGGACATAAAGACACTATCTTTATGGCTTTCTGGTGAAGCTCTCTTCTGACAAGCAGAGAGCATTAAAGAGTGAGACAGTCCAGTCTCTGAAAGATTGCAGCATCATGAAATGAAGGAGCTTTTATTTGGCTTGCCTAGAAAACAGACCAAAACCAAAAAAATTATCAATCACATATTGACTTTTTTTTGTTCCTACATTTACCTCCAGCATTGGCATTGCTAACAGGTATACATACATCAAAGGTGCTGAGGGCAAGTTCCTTTTTTTTGACAAGACTGACGTAGGCATATTTGACTGGAATGATTTAACATGGTTATAGCTTGACATGACAATATATACAGGTAATAAGTGTGACAAGTCCTTAAGATGAGATAAGAAAAGGTACGATAGGGGTACAAATCCAGACTAGGGAAGTGTCTCATATTCCTATATTTGCCTTTTGATGTCACCATAGTGCGTCAATTGTCATACGACATTTTTTTGACCAATTGGACCAACCATAGCTATGCTATAACTTTGATATGTTCAGATGGTGATTTGAACAACAAATTAAAGTTTCAGCTCTGAAACAATTTTAATACAAATTTACTGTAAAGAAATTTTTTATTTTATGTCGACAGAACACACAATGAATACTATCATAAATTACAGATTTGTAATCCTTTATTCATACACACTGCTTGAAATGCATGTCATGCATCTTCCTAAAGAATAAGCCAATAGGCTTATTCAAGTGGTAGCTCATTAAACCTCCATATTAATAATCCTTAATTGATCATAGACAAGTGTATTAAATTATTGAATTTATGTTGGTTATAGTGTTAGTAAATCGATTTGTGGCATTTGGAACACAAACATCAGCTTGTAAGAATTAAAAAGTTGAAAAGTGTTGAAGATGTTGCAATAGCTGATGAACCTCTTTCAAAAACAGGTATTAATAAGTTGGATATAATGAGAAGTTAATATTATTAAAGGGGCAAGTCTGACCACCACCTTCCTGCTGTACCACTTCCGCCTTGTAGAAAGTTAAGTATTTACCCGATAGTGAGAATGCACAGACGCGAGGTGTGGTCGCAGGATAGCGATTCATATCCTGTGAGAGGGTAACAGATTAGCTTTTATCATCTGACTTCTAGAGCGTACAATTGAACCTCAGGAGGAAAATGACAAGCAATTCTAACTTTGTTTAGAATCTATTTCAGTCTTACATCATTCCAGACAAGTGTCATGGCAACCAGTTTCAAGGCTGAGGATTGACTTGACACTGGCCTAAATGGATGCACTTAGTCTTGCTTGTTGCAACAAATGACCTTTCCCATGACTTTCAGATTATTTATAGCTATTCTGACTATTCCTTTTGGTTTGTTGATCACTCAGTGAGCAAAACCACATAGTAAGGGCAAGTACCTTTATTTATATGTTATTTCATGATTTTGGTCACATATGAGACATCTGAGATTTTTTTTCACCATTTTTTTTTTGTCATCTCACTCTATCCAACACACCACTCAACACACTTGATTTAGGGTCTGATTGCTAAATCATAGAACCTCTTCCACAGCAATATTTTGACCAAAGCCTTGCCACTCAAATTCAAAGGTCAGCTCACTATGAGCGTCATAAAGAATTAGTGATGTGAAACAATGGCAATATCCCTACCTGTTACAGTATTCTGCAAGTACACACTATCCACATTATGGTTTAAAGTTGTGGCAAGACAAAAAGTATTGCTCTCAAGAATTTAGGATAGATCTTTGTGAATGACTGACACAGTGTGTGGAGCCAGTGTAAATGATTGTTAAATCGCAGCAAATAGTTTTATAAGGAGACTTCAACACTAATTCACCAGATTTCCTGCTCCCACCCCATGTCACTGGAGAAGACATTACCCTGCAGTTGACATATTTTGGCAGCTTCTATTAGACATCAGCATACTCTTAGCTACTGGTAAAACATTTCACCACTTTTTTTGGGTTTGATGTCTGAAAGTGACGTTCATAGGCCCATAAAAGGCCAGAGGATGAAGTCAGAGTGGATTTATGAATTTCCCCTTTATGACACTGTAAAACCATCAGCACTCATTAACTCAAGAGGGAGAAAAGTAAAAGAAACATGTGCGGTCAGGCTGATCACATGACCTAAGGCTTGTTTAGTAAAAGAGTTTAAAAGGAAGGAGGGACACAGAGGAAGAGCAGAAACTTAACAAGCACTGACCAAACACATCTACAGCATAAAAACAGCCAACCCACCAGTTAACACAGACAAGATGAAGACTGTGTGCGTTCTTACTCTCATGCTCCTCGCTGTGGGCTTTTCCTCTGCGGCAGTCCAGGTGGAAGTAAGTAGCTTTACCATTGCACATTATTATACAGACCAATTTTCTGTGAGCATATTCAAAAGGATATTTGTTGTAGCACATTGTAACTGTATGTGAAATAAGGGGCACTTCACAAACTGAGCTTGCAGATGTCTGGCTTTATTTCAGCAGTAAATATTTCATCCATGTGCTGTTTTTATGTCTTGTGAGAACTAAAGCTTGGAGTGCATTAACTTGATGAACTAAAACTCTTTATCTGCTTTCCAGGAAGGTGACTTTAAGTTCCCACTGGAAGCTGTGAGAAAGCTCCAAGAAATGGCAGACAGCAGCGGCATGGCAATGAAGGCGAACCCACGAATTTTCATGTCTGGCTTCTGGTCCATCTGCTCGGACCCTAATCTACCCCAGGAGTTCCAGCCACTGTGTCTGCAGAAGGGAGGAATATCATCTCTCTCCAGACTAGGTACGGTATAGCTGTTTAATAAATGTTGTCTTATTTCTGTGAATGCTATTAGTTTAGCATTGGAAGCTAGAAGTTTTTCAATGTAAATTAAACAAATGTATCTGCATGGGAAAGCTATTTTCTAAATTGATTCATTTTCTCTACAGCTTTCTTATTTGTGAAAACGTCTTTGTCGTTTTTAGATAAAAAACATTTCTGATTGACTATTTGTAATTTTCTCTCTAGCGATGGTACCCATGGACGTCTGTGAAATCTGCGCATTTGCTGCCTGCACAGGATGCTATTAAATCTGTTCATCAACCTAGATGGGAACAGCAGACATTGGCAATGCTTAGCCATCTAACTGACCGTTTGTTTTGGCTTGTGTTTGTGTCACTATCATGGTCATTTTGGGATGCATTGGTAAATGTTATGACAGGTTTATTTCATGCCCTGATGACTTACTGTCACAATATCCTCATAGTGTTTTACTTTGATACATTTTGATACTTTGATACATTTTGAAAACAGATTTTACTAAAATACCCATAGTACAGTGATGAAACATCTTACGTAAAAAATTTACTGTTACGTTACAGCTTACAAAGCACTTATTTTCTGCTGATTTATGCACATTTATGAAATATTATTTTGGTTGTTACATTTTGGACAAGCTTTGGCTATGTTTTTAGGCTGAGTTCCGTTTTTCTTTGGGGGTTTTGTAAGGTTATATATCAGAAAACGCTTTGTATTCATGTGCTGAGGGCTACATATTTTAAATAAAAATTCTTAATTGAAAGATTCTTTTTCTAAGTTCACAATTTCCATCTTATTCATTCTTGTGAGGCTCCTTACAACAAAAACAAACCTATCTGCTGCGGTACTCTCATGACCTACACGGAGATCATGCTGGAAGGAATGCAGCATGAACACGACTGGTGTTGTGTTATTGTCTATTTACAGCACATTGTGTAAGAAAGTTGAATCATCATTCTGAAAATTAAATTTTTAAGACATAGTTTATTAACCTGTATACTTCCTTCGAGTTGTGTGAAGTAAAATAGTCTGCATTCACTAGCTGCTTCAGACTGCAAAGAAAAAAAAACATGGTCATGGTTGGCTTAAATGGTTTCAGCTCCATATGCCATTTGATAGAACAAACAATGGCATAAACTGAAAATACTTTGACAATTAGGACCTGCTTTTTTCAAAGATGGACCTGCTTTGTTCTTGGATGGTATCCAAAAGACAGCTGCCAATTATAGCACAAAAACATGTTACAGGAGAGGCCCTACATGCAAGGCTGCTTCAAATGTCGCCTCCTTCTTGCAACCCTTTAGCTATTGACTCAAATATTTACACAATACGTCATCTACATTCCACAAGCCAATATTGTGATGTGCTTTGCCGTCAAAGAGGTCAGCAGTACATCTTTTGCAGGTAGCTTAAAAAATTTGATGTGGCATGTTTTACTTGTAATATGGTAAATTCACAATAACCTGATAATAATAAGTATTGCTCTTGAGTAGGATTTGCATCAGCTGCAGTGTTGATGCCACCATTCTGAAATTAACTCCAATGGAAGATAGACTGTTTTAGTAGGAATAAAAAATTTCCAGGCTTATTTAGAGAGAAAACTGTAAATGAAAATTCATGAATATTATGCGGGCTTGGTTTACAATTTAAATGCAGATAGAAACAACTACTGTGTCTCAGGAATGACAGTCTATATTAGGCTCTTACTCACTTATCATCACCACACATGGTTGTCTCCTTCCACTAAACAATGGAGTTATGAGTAGGGGTTGACCTGGTTTGAAATTAGTGTGCGAGTTTGCCTCGGTGGTACAGTGCATTGAGGTAGACTTAGTGTTTATACCTGCAGTTATCTAGCACAAAGGAACAAGCTTATGATAACTGAAGAGCAGATAAAACCCCTGTGTACATTCGAAAACAAAGGACAAAAAGAATGCCACAGAAGTGTTTAAATAAGGGCAATTGAAATTACAACCATTTCCATTGTATATGTTTATTGTTTTATTGAGTTATTTAAGGGGTAACTGACTGAGGCTATAACTGTTTTGCCATAAAAAATAAAACTATTTAGACTTTTTAAATAAAGTCTAAATTGTCAATCTGTATGAGAAGTACATTTCAACCCTCTTATTCATACATGAAATAGCAAAAAATGCCACCTATCCTTTTCTTAGCAGGGCTGCAAGCATATCGGTGGAATCTACACCAGGAGAACATCACATCTAATTTGAACAAGGTACATTTGTCAGACCTACACTAAACACAACCCTCCGACTTATGTGTTGGGTCGCTCCCTTATCGGACAGGTGTGTGACAAATGACAGGGGTTAAGCTGGAAGGTTAGATTTATGTACCATCGCGGGGGCCTTCTCCACGTAACTCAGAACCCAATGTCAACAGTGGGAGATGTCAGCGACGGGGGGAAATATACATAGGGTGTAAACAAAAAAAAAGAGGATGTCTTGGTATCATCCTTCACTCTTCAGGTTCCATTCGTTATCTCTAAAAGGGAGATGATTGTGAACGGCGACGTATCAGTGGTCTTTGTGGGCCTCTTTTGTTAATAATTGATTCAAGGTCTATTCAGATACTATATAGGAGGCTGGGGGCACCCTGACAGAGAGTACCGTAGAAACTTTTTGGCTTCCTTTGGCTCCATGAGACTCATTGGCCTGCTGAAAATGAGAACGCTGACTTTTTTTTTGGTGGTGACATCCTTTGTCCTGAGGGGATCTGAAGGTGTGGAAGTTAGGGTAAGTTGTATCTTGTTTTTGTTCAATAAGGTTGGAAAACGTAATTACTTTACATAGGTAATTGACCATTATGGTGTGGAAATTAATAAAGAAATACATTTTGTTGTGGATCGAGCATTTATCCTTTCAATCACGTACGCCACCTTCCACCAGAGGGAGTGCACAGCCAAATCACCTGTCATCCACTCCAACAAAAATTCATTTATTTTGCTGACACTGAACCCAACCTATAATATCTGTAATGTTGATTCATGATATGTACAGGTAGATTGATAGATATTTCCAGACTGGCAGCTGTGTTTGATGAAATAAGTGCAAGGATATATGTTTGGCTGGGCATTTCAGTAAACTGTATGCATGATTGTGTTTGAATTTAGAAACCTTCCATATCAATTATAGATTACTTGTGATACCTTGGTTAATGTGTGCATAAGAATGAACGAGTTGACAACAGATTATTAATGCATTTGTAATGCATAATTATTGTATGTTGAACACAGTTTCTTAATCCACATATTGTGGAGTCAAAGTTGTAGAACTATGTGAACATTATTGAGTATAAATTACCTCATTGTCTGTTTACTCATATGATCACCACACTGGCTGGTGTATTGAACAGTGTCTGTTTCTAGTGGTGATTTCATCCCTTCTCTCATCAGGATGGAGAAACGAGTTTTCCCCTGGAGGCTGTGAAAGTGTTGAAGACGCTGATGGATCTCCATGCCCCTGTTAACCCTAACCTGGTGGGCATCAGCACTGCAGGCGTGTGTGTCGACCCCGACCTGCCAGAAGTCTTCAGGCCTGTGTGCAAAGACGAAGGAGCTGCCCTGGTCTTCTCCAGACTAGGTACAGACAGTGCACGGAGTTAGGATTCACAGAACACAGCAGAATAAGTAAACATTTTGACTGTGAACTAAGTTGAGGGATCAATCTTTTTGTATTCAATGTTTTGTGTACTTTTAAGAGAGCCTTTTTTATTGTAACCGGGAACACCACACTGGACAAAAGAGAGACTAAAACTCCTCTGGGGGTGGTAACATGCAAACACAAAATATCTGAAACGTTATCTATCGTCTGTTGAATAGAGTGATTGATGCCTTTTGAGCAAAATACAGATGGTAGTTGTACTGAAGAGCCACAGATTAGGTGCTGTATTCCATGCCCGTTTGTAGGGATATTATTACCAGTTCAACCATGGAGAGATTTGAGAGTGAAATCACAGATGCAAGGTCCTTCAATAATTTATCCAAGCAGGCAAAATTGTTTAAAAACAAATTCACACTTTATAATCTACAAACTAGAAGGATTGAAGGTGGTTTTGATGCAGGTTTGAGTCTGCAAGTGCTTAGTCTAGCTCTTTTTGGTCAACATTAAACAATTTTTTGACTCGTTGCATCTTTGTTATTGATACTGCTTGGTGATGACATAATGGAGGAACACTGTGACTGAGTATTGTTCATTTTGTTAGGTAAAATTCCAGTTCAAAATGCAAATCACAGTTATTTTACACTAAAATACACAAAAATAATAAATGTTAAGTAAAAAATGTTAAATGTCAAAATTAAAAATGCACACTGTTTATCAACAGCTAGTGAACTTTCAAGCTAAAATGGAAGTTAAAACCACTCAAGTAAAAAAGTCCATACCATAAAATGCTTAGGTATTTATAGAGGAAATTCTAACAATGGCTCAATGGGAAAAAAGTTTCTCCGGACTCCCTTTGTCAATATTGGGATTGTATTTGTGCCCTAACTCTGTGAATCTATTTGTAATCTTAATCAACTTGGTTCATAACAAACGTCAGTCTTCTGATCTTTGGATGTTTTCTTTTTTACAGCGGATATCATGACGTCTCCGGATCCTTGTGAAATCTGTGCCAACCCCTCCTGTTTTGGGTGCCTGACCTAATGTCATACACACAAAAAGGTCTGTGGGGGTCCCTCTCCCCTTCCTTCCAAATATCCATCTTCAGACAAGATGCCGTCGGTTCCCCATCACTCTACAGTGACCTGCGGTCATGCTGGGAAGACAAACACACACACACACACACACACACACACACACACACACACACACACACACACACACACACACACAGACAGACACACACAGACACACACAGACACACACACACACACACACACACACACACACACACACACGCGCGCGCGTATGTGTATGACCAGAACTATATGGATAGCCATTCAATGTTCTGATACTAACTTATTGATCTGGACAACAACCATTTTTTTTTTAATTTGTGATACCACTGATCCCTTTAATAATATATCTGTCAATCACGGGCTGTATTAAAATGAGGATGTCAAAGCAGTCAGATGCAATGATTACTAATGCTAATTTTATCTTATAAATGTGCGAGTTCATTTAAGTTAATGTCTCTTTTTTGGGGGTTTGTGATCGGGACGCTTCCTCAACTTGTAACGCTCCTGGCCAGCAGGGAGCAGGGCGTTCACATTAGGTGTGAGGTTACCGGGGAATGCACTTGAAGGACCCCGGATGGCGGAAGAAAACATACAATATGATGTGTTCATTCTTAACATTGTTTACATGACACATTTTAAAAACATTTTACTGACATATTTGGTATGTTAAGGATGCAAAATATACAATTCTGAACATGGCGCGCATGGATGCAAAAATAACAGCCACTTAACTACACAAAAGAATGAATCACCTTGGTAAACCCTATTAGTTTTATACAAAAAACTGAGAAATAAAAACATATAACCACACAATCTTTAGAAAACTATCAAGGTAACAAAACAGCGAGTCAATCACTTACTGTCTAATATTTCTGTTTCTATCATAGTTAGGCCTATTGGAAATGATGACACAAAGCAAATAGGCACTACCAATCATGACAATGACATCTTAGATATATTTTATACATGTGTATATATATATATATATAATCCACTTATAAAGGCAATGTATAACAAAATGTGTTTGGATACGCATACACGTGCAACACATGTGTGTTCAATCATCATCCGCAAAAAGGCCAAGTGTCTTTTTTACCAACAGATGTCAGGCTTTACCAAGATAAAAACAATTGCGTCTGTATTCACTGCGTGTCTGATCCAATCAAGCCTTCGTTGGTTGCATACTTCTAGTGTTTTGTAGGCTACGCATTTAAGTTGTTACATCGGTATGTTAAAGTGTACCCCTATAAAAAAAGTTGACGAACATTTGCATGACATAGCTACTCAAAAGACGAATTCTAATATTTGTCACCTCTAAGACCGTTTTAGGGGTTGATGGTGGTGGGGGCAGCTATATTGATACAGGGATTATTTGTTCGTTTTTTATCAAACGAAAGAGAGACGCGATCAAGGTAATTGAGAAGACAAAATAGAATCCCATTACAGCTATTACAGTGAGGCATGCACAGGGTGTCAGCTGGACCTTGTCTTGTTTGAACGGTGCATGAAAAGGTCTGATCGCTTTCAGCGCATTTAAAGGGTCATTTGGCTGCTGTTTCCGAAACAACAATACCTGTTTCACATGGAAAAAGTAATCCAAATGTAACCATATTACATGTTGCTGTTACTCTTTCATGGTTTACACTCATACTGAAAACGGAGTTATACGGAATTCGCTTGGGAGACAAGGAAATTTAAACAGCAAGACATCTAAAGGAAGTCGTTGCGGGAAAGGTCTAAGTCAAGCCCGTAGCTTCTTTTTCCATGCTCTTTCCTATCTATGCAGCCATTTACTTTCTTAATTTCTACACAGTATTGATTCCGGTTGATTGTGAAAGGCATTACATTATTTTCCATCTGTATTTTATTAATATTTCAACCAATTGTGACTATATAGCACAACTCTTTCAAAACATTTTTATAAATGGAAATAAGTAGGTAATGATGCGATTTCAACAACTCCGTTGTGTATTCAACGGCTGGAATAGAGTTAGTTAACCTATAACGGGTAAAGAGGGGCCAATAGTTTCTCGGAATAACAGTGACTTGAGCCAGGATTTAGGTTTTTAGAAGAAGCAAATCTTTGACAGTAGAACTCAATGGAGCAGTTGGATACTTTATATCCAAACAGCCAGACAACACAGTGACCGGCTTGACACAAACAAACATTCCCAGATTTTGTAGCATAAATAGACCTCAAACTGTTTATTTTTGTTGAAAAGACCCTTTTATCTCCTGTTGCCTTTGGCTAACTGAGAGGGGACTACATGGCCACAATGCAAGCATACACTGTCCTCTTGGTGCAAGCATGAGCAGCATCTATTTATCTTTGAATCTGCCACACAGTTCTCTGAAGAAAAACTTTCCATTTTCCACCCAGCAAGCCAACAACAGTAAAAAGGTCTCCATGACCTTGCTTGGGACATTACATCAGGTTTAAAATGTAGATGACTTCCGAGCTTCTTCTTCAAGGTGTATGAACACACACAAGCGTTCAGCGTTTAACCTTAGGTGAACTACAGTTATGTTTGTGTCAATCCAAATCTATATCATGGTGCTAGGCCACCCGAAGGGTTGGTCTCCTCACTCTCCATTTCTTACTCTCTCCAGTTTCCACATTTCTTTCCACATTTCTCTCCATTTCTCTCCATTTCTCTCTCTCTCTCTCTCTCTCTCTCTCTCTCTCTCTCTCTCTCTCTGTCTCTTTCTCATAGGGCTGGGGCACTAGAAGGGTGAA
>JAVQJS010014928.1:0-10468 GCA_036024795.1 Galaxias rostratus | reverse complement strand
GGGGTACACCCTGGACAGATCGCCAATCCATCGCAGGGCTAACACATAGACATACAATCATTCACACACACATTCACACCTATGGACAATTTGGAGTCACCAATTTACCTGCATGTTTTGGGAATGTGGGAGGAAACCGGAGTACCCGGAGGAAACTCACGCTAACACGGGGAGAACATGTAAACTCCACACAGAAAGGCCCTCAGGCGGGATTCGAACTCAGGACCTTCTTACTGTGAGGCAACAGTGCTAACCACTGCGCCACCGTGCCGCCCAAGATTTTTGCAAATGTATTAAAAATAGATAACCAGGAAATGACAAAAATGTTCAAATTGTCATGATGGAGTATTGTGTGTAGACTTTTGAGATACAAAATTTGTTTAATACATTTTGGGATAAGGCCTTAACAAACAGGTTTAGAAAAAGTTACATGCTGTGAGTACATTCCGGATGCGTTGTATGTATATATAATACTCACAGATTTATTTTTAAACAATTGAGAAGCATTAGATTAGCAGCATCTTTGTGTGTGCAAGAGTGGAGTGGAGCGCAGAGTCAAATGTAAAGGAGATATTAACTGAACAACTAACTAGACTTGACTCTTTAATACTGAGCATGCTCAGACTCAAGCCAGCTCACCTCAGTTCCCTTTCGTCCCTCATTACCCTTCCAACCACCATCACCACTGTTACTAAGAGCCCATTCAGAAGAGGATCAATCCTTAGACCAAGTGAAATGTTACAGGGGTGTATATAGGTCATTTAGATTAGACAGCACATACAGGTACTGTTTGTGTGTGACTGCATGTGCATGCACAAGGTTGAGCTGATTGATTTTGATTCACATTCACATTTGTCAAAAATTAATTCACACTTTGCTGTTCTAGTGTCCATGTCTGCGGTCAAATAATAATAAAAATAAATGAAAAATAAATAAATGTAAAAGAGTCTGTGGTCTTCTGGAGCATGTTTGATCCAAACCTTGTGTTTTACAATATCCTCCTCACACAATAAAATGATGGAATTACTTAAATTGACTGACGTGACTAATCATTGTGAATACATTGAAAGGCATAAATTTGACATACCGGTAAATATTATTTAGGTCCTACCTTTTATCATGTTTAGTTAAGTAAAGGGGTAATTTTATTCATGGTCACAGTGTCTAAAACCTCTGTTGGTCTCCCTTACGAGTTTTTCCATTTCACATGTGAAACTAAATGTCTTCTCATTGATTTACAGCAGGTGGCAGACCTACGCCATATTTGCCCAACACAGCTACAAATGCGTCTCTGAATAACATAATCTTTAGGAGATATCAACTTGAGGGGTGAAACTGACATGTTTCTATTCATGTAAAAGCCCATTTGTCATTGCATTAGTGTGTGTGTGTTGGGGGAGAGGGGATGGGCGCACGGGGGGGTATGTGCAGAGCTGGAATTTTACTTTGTTCAATGAGGAGCATCTGGCCATCTTCTGTGTCACTGCAGGTGTTAAAGGACATTTTCACCCTAATGACCATACTCTAACGATTCATGGCTAAAGATTCACCTGTCACTCAGGTGAATGTGTGTGTCTGTGTGTGTATTTGTCCGCACTAACTATTTGTGTCAATAATTAAAGGGCACTATGACCCTGTTAGGTCCACTGTTGCTGTAGGGTCACTCCTCAATAGTCCCAGTGCAAGGTGTGTGTGGGTGAGCCTGCATCTGTGCATCCTTTAATCCCCTTACAGGTCACCAAGCGTCCTATAGCCTTCTCCTTGAATGTAGTTAGGTAACGCTCGCCAGACCCCAGTGTTTAGTCATCTGGCAAATCGTGTCCTGTGTGTTTGCGTGAGCTCCCGCTGATTGTATGGATTGTTTATATTGAACGGTCAAGTGCACTGCAAAGTCTCTGTGTATCAATCCATCAGGAGCCATGCGATCTTATGTTTGTGTTTCTACCATGAGTTTCCCCTTGGTCTCTCTCCTACAGAAAGCTGACATCAGAGAACTAGAAGCGTGATATCAAAATAGAAAATGGTGAAATCTGATCATGTCTTTTGGATATCAACTGCGCCAAACTTTCCTTCCTGTCAAGCCTTACACATGTCACTGTCCAATCCCATCGCTGGAATAACAATCTGTAAGTGTTTATGTGGTATAGCACATATTCCATGCTCAAAGGCCATTCAATGTTCATTACATAAGACAAACCCCAAACCCCAAAAATAATGATATGAGAAATACAAATGATAAGGAGGACCTATTCAGCCAAAATACAAAAGAGAGCATATACTTTTTTTTTAACTGAAATTGAAAGTCATCAGGCATAGAGACAATCTCATCTCCAACAGCAGTTGCTTCCAGCTATTAGTTGCACTGTAGCTCAACTCTGTCTCACCTTTTTTGGTTGCAACTCCGTGGACTGTAAGGAGACATGAGGGGTCTGCAGGGTTCCTTCTCTGTTAGAATTAAGGTAATACATTTTGGCCGCAAATTATTTAGTGAGTCTCTCTCTCTCTCCTTTCAACAAGTCTCTCTCTCTCTCTTTCTCTCTCTCTCTTTCTCTCTCTCACTTTCTCTCTCTCTCTCTCTCTCTCTCTCTCTCTCTAGCTTTCTCTTTCTCTCTCTCACTCCCTCTCTTTTTCTAAGTAGTTTGACTCAGCACACCCTGAACATTTTACTGGACAGGTTGAAAATCACCCTACATCAAATAATGTTGTGTTTTGGTGACACACAGTATAGGCCACATACATTTGTGTCTTCAAAATGAAATGTTTTCATTTCGGTGTCCTTCATACATTCAAATAGGACCAAGGCAGGAGAGGAAGGCAGAAGAGTGTGAGTGAAAGAGACAGAGAGAGGTTATTTGTTGTTTTGAGAGTGAGCCTGTTATACTACACTCCTGAACAGGATTTAGTATAATCTCAGAGCTGATAAAGTGGACAGATCTGCTGTTTGCTTTTCATCAGGTGGATCGCAGACCTGAAACCTGGATGGAGCTGGACTACGTTGCCCCTGATTGTCACTCAAATCATTTCACAAAGGATTGTTTCTGCTTCTGTGGCTTATTGAATTGTTGTTGAGGAATATTGTTATTGTTTTACTTGTGGGTATGAGTCACATTGCCCAGATAGATGTGTTGGTGTGCTTTGTCTTGACACGCGCGCGCGCGCACACACACACACACACACACACACACACACACACACACACACACACACACACACACACACACACACACACACACACACACACACACACTCACTCACACACACAAACATGCACGCAGGCACAGAACCGCCATTGGAGTGTTTGTTTTTCCTCTGAGTAGATTGGAGGGTCACATGTGTCTTGTGTTTTCCTCCACACATTTTCCTCCCTGCCATGACACCATGGAGAGAAAAAACAATCTTAATGACCCCAAACTGCGTGTCTCTTAAGCAATAAGCCACAACAAGGTTAGCCAATAGAGGGCCCATTCAAGACATTGCAATGCCTAGACGAGAGTTGGTTTATCTGGTGCACTAGAACCAGTTTCTCTGGTGGCTGCTGATCCCCAGAGAACCACCGATCATAAAGAAGGGCCACTGCCAAGGAGGTCATACATTTTATAAGCCCTTTATGCTCTTAGTTCTGTATTATAAACCAATGTGTAGAATCATTCTTTCTTTCAAAGAGCAAGAGGCCATGACGGGAACTTGCAAAAAAAGTAGGTACAATCAACAAGAAGTGTCTACAATTAATTCGTCAATCATTTGTTTCGTGAAGTCCTCCCCAAATGTATAAAACGTCACCTCTACCCAGAAATGACAGCCCAGGTGTTAAGGATTGGCTGCTACAATACGAATCTAGCTGACCTACAACAGCTGTTGTAATGTTAAATTTCCTAAGCTTGTCATGAGGTTTACTAGTGTGATTACACCATGAAAAGACAGTGTAACACTTCTTGTTGAGAAATGTCATAAAGCTAGGCTAACCTGTTGCATTACCTATTGCTACTGTCTCCAGGATGAGCACAGTCTAATTCAAAGAGTGCTTGGGATGTGACTCACATCTGACTCCAGGAGTGTGACACCGGAGGCCCTCTGTTAAAGTAAACAGTAGCTGTCTCCAGAGCCCACGCTTTGCGTGTACAGTAACCACAAATATAAATGTTTCTATAGAAACCCCAGAGGGGACGATAAAGCTGTCAGTCACCAGGAGTTGGGGATAAATGGAGGCAGAGAGAATGAGAAAGTAAGTGTGTGTTTGTGTGTTCACACTCATTTAATCTATTTTGCCCCGAAGACACTTTTTGTTTTGAAAATGTCCAAACCAATGGATTAATGTCTCTAAGTTCTCATTTAATGCTACCATAAAAAAAGTGTGTGGGTTTGTGACCTTGTATGGAAAGAGATACCACCCACTCGCACGTGTTGCCAAGCGACTATCCCTTCTAGATACTTGCCAGCAGAGAGGTGTTTATGAAAAATGCGGACAGAGGCCATTTTCAAGAGTTCCAAACCAATTTGTTTCTGCTCTCCAAAGACAATGATATATACATTTTTATGTGGTTGTTCAGTTGATGAAGTGTTGTCCTGTACCGGAGATTCATCTCAGTTCAGCTAAGAGATGGTTCAATGAGTACAAAACACTCCAACAACTTGGAACCTTTAACCTGCTTTGGTACATGTATGCTTGCACTGTGTTTGTGTGCATGTGTGTGTTGGTGGGAAATCAGTGGAAGTCTTAAGTCCGGATTCGGATTCATGCTCAGAAATTGACCTTCCGAATATCTAATTAAAACATTTACGTTCAAATTAACAGTAATGTCTAAACAAGTAATCTGCAATCACTGGCAAATTATTATCCAATGATTTTCTATCATTGCAGGGTAAAATACAAGAAAAACCTGTTCTTGTAAATCTCAATTAATTACAGGATAACAGCAAACATCATCAAAATATGAATATTTAACAGTGGCCAGTTGCACACAGTGGTCATAGTACATAAACTACCCTATGTATTTAAACAGGTAATGACCTAAATACTTTTCTTTATGGACTGACTTTGATACTATAAACTATGCAATACTACAGCATTGTCTGGCAATTTGGTGTTTCTTAAGAGATACCCAACGTAGAGAATCCTCTTTCACATTAGGATAACACGTCAGAGTATAAAGAGACTTCCTGTGGGGTACCATAAGGATTAATCATCGGGCCATTAATTTACTTGGTAAACATGCTACCCACTGAACCAATCATCAAAGAACATAGGGGTTACATTTCACAATCATGGAGATGACACCCATCTTTACACATCTGTGAACCCAGTATATCTCTCCACTAACTAACTGTCCAGCATTTCATCTCGAATGTCTCACAACATTCTTAATTAAATTGTAATGAAAATTATGTAATTGTGTTTGGACCGAAGTGCCTAAGGAATTCCATTATTGAAAGGGTTGGTCTCTCAAAGTTAAAGCACACCAGTGAGACACGCAACCTACAGGCTATTCTTGATGACAGTTTTATTTTTGATGTGGTGTGCATAAGACTGATATGATCCTGTCATGGCCATGACATAACGGCTGTACAAACTGTTGAGAATGTTGCGCATTAGGTCAATTAGGTAACTTTTAATGCAAAGGTTGACGTTGTTGGCAATTACTTTGTTATAACAACTTGACATTGGCCAAGACAACTTGACTTGTCAATATTGTTGTTATGACAACTTGACAAAAACCAAGACAACACAACTTGTCAACGCCTGTTGGACAAGTCATTAAAGTGTCATATAGTGTTTTTACACTGCCCAATGCTTTCAAATACCTAGAAAAAAGTCAAGAGATATTTTAGTTTTTATTTAATTTTATTTTATTTATAAATCCATTTATGTTGTCTTGATCTGTATCAAGTTGTAATCAACCCATCTTAGAGGCTGCCACATTGATTATGTACTTGGGAGGGCCCTTACAGGGACCATAATGTATGATTTGCAATATTTATTTGTCTAGCATTGCTTTATCACCCAGTAGGATTGTGCCAACAACATGAACAAGTAAAATTGCCACCTTGTGTATTTTCTCTAGTTCACCTCTGACAACACATCGACCCTGTTTTACAAGTGGTTCTGAATTAGCAATTTGTGACGTAGAAGATCCAAATCAATCTAGTTGGCCATCTAGGGACCAAGGCCAGTGTAAGTAAGGTTGAGCTACTTTGGTTGCGGCCATGACAACAGGGAAATGTTGCTACCCCTTGCCGATAGCACAAATCAGCTAATAAATGGTAAAGAGCAATGGGTGCAAAATCGTGTTCACCACTGAAAACGGCATGTGAGTTGGAAGGGAAGAAAGAGACATCCCAGAATAATGAATACAAATTAGCTGGTTCGTCTTTCTCAAAGTGCTTTCGTAGACCCCAGAAATCACAAGCACATAGAAATATATGATTGTCTACATTGTGGGCCTTTTAAATCTGCTTTAATCTACCAGGTGAATAATAAGAGGAGAGGAAAGCATATCTTAGTTTTAGTCTCAAAAACTGTGCCATATGCCAAGTTATATTTGACTGTCATTTCTTTCAAAAGGGAACTTAAAATATTTTTATTCAGGATTAAGCACGGTAAACAGGAGAAGTTTAACAAAGCGTTTTAGTTTGTTTTCTTGCTTTACAAATATGCCGTTTATTTATTTTAGTCATACGTTTGGTTTCATTTCCTGTAATTTAAAACATTCAGTTGAGCTTGTTATGAAATGTACTGTACAAATATTAAACGTTATTATTGTTATTATTGTTATCATTATCAGAATTTTTTGATTTTAAGAGATAGTGAAACAGTTACTGAGCATAACATCATTTGCAAATGTCCTCTCATGTGTATCCTTGCATCAAGAGTGTCTCACAAACCAAAACAAACTGAGGCTCTCCTTGTGCAGTCAAACCGCATCGTTGTCATGACAATCACAGATAGGGGCCACTAGCGTCATGGTTATCATCTTGAACACCAAAAACACACAAAAAGGCAATACTTACTCTTCATGCACAGGAACCCTGTGGAACTCTAATATCTACTCTTCGGTCTTACCAGACCACGATTAGAGAAATTAATTTAACAAAAAATTCGTTGGTGATGACAAAAATAAACGTAAGAATTTCAAAAAGGAGAAGCCAATTTATCTAAAGTTTTTTCTTGAGATGCTCCTTTTACTTGGTCGTGTAGGAAAACATACGTACACACCAACCGATGAAAGATCACCCCACTTGCGCACCAACATGATAAATTGACGCATATGTAAAATGTCATGCACAATGGCTTTCGTCTCGAAGTGTTCTGAGGTCTGAGTGTTACCGTCTGTTCCGGCTTGTGGAAGTTTTTAAATTGAATCAATTGGTCACTATTGATTGGTGACCATCTGGGAATGTAGCAACACTCAGAGGTGCTGTCCACGTGGGGCTGTGTTTAATCCATTGCCGTACACGTGCATTTATCGCCAGGACATGGGGCCAGGAGGGGCCAAAAGAAGTGCGTCTCAGGTAGGCACTCTAAATGAATTCGACACAGTCTCTCTTTGAAATGAAAAAGCCACAACACACACTAAAACAAACTGAATACATAGACCTCGCTTGTTCACAGATACACAGTGTTCTCCTCCTAATTTTTCAAATGTGATTTTAAATGCAGCAAACCTCAAGATAATTAGGAGAATCATGGTCCCTAGTCCGGCTGTGCTTTTCCATAAACATTACATTTCATTGCATTCACTTAGACTTACAAAAAATAGTGCTTCTAAAACATAAGGTAAAACTACAAGTCAGGTAGATTAAACAAATGTATCCCTGACCTAATCACCAACATAAGAGGAAGGCAAGATAAACGTGGCGCAGGTCTCAGCTCCATGGGCTTTATCACATTACCATCCTGCAGTCAGACTCACACCACATTCCACCCCCAACATTAGGAAGACGGGCAGGTTGATTAGCGATTCTTTTCATTGACCTGTACAACCTTGCGGGGAACAAACAAGGCTGTTGCGCTCGACAGCCTGCATGCCTGTTGGCATTGCTTTGTTTCTTTTTGAGTGTGTGTGTGTGTGTGTGTGTGTGTGTGTGTGTGGGAGAGGAGGAGGAGGAGGGGGCAGTGGGGGGTATGTAGGTGTGTGTCAGGCCCCATTGATAGGTTAAACGGAGCTTTGGGAAATCTAGTCGTAACCTAGATTATGGAATCTTATTGCTAAAATGATTTGTTTGTTTAGGTTTGCGTAATCTTTTTGTGGCCAAATCTTCATTACTGTTTATCTGGATAATGTCATGAAACAGATTACAAAACTGTGCCATTAGTTGAAAGCTCTATAATTAAAATAGAATCCAAATGTAATGACACTAAAGTAATCTAATCTTTGTATCTTTATCAGCACCTCCTTACAGTTTCCAAATAATTACACTATGCTTCCCTTTGCATGCACTAGCTTGTGACAGTGTGTAAAATGCTGGGGCGGGGTAGGTGGGGGGGCAATGACACTCCTTTATTTTCCCTCTCTTTCTTTCTCTCTCTCTCTCTCTTCCTCTCTCTCTCTCTCGGGCTGACAAGCTTTGATTTCATGGATAGGCCAGGCCAAAGGCAGCACTGCAGCAACGACTCTGGCACTTTGACGAGAGGCCACACCTGTTGGTGTGCATGTCTCCGAATGCGCTTTGAGTAGGGAAGCCAGTCCTTCAACACGATGAGGTGTGTGAGACTCTACTTAAAAGCCACGGGACAAAGCTCTACCTTTAGGACACAATATCATGAACAGCTAACAACAGTTCCCACAACGTGCAGGCTGCTGCTCTGCGGAGCGTGAATCTGCCATGTACAGGGAAAACGCTGAGCAACAGGCTTGTGCTACTACTAATGGGATCATCTCCCGTCATCCGATTGGACCACTGCTTAACACATCCTCCTCTGGTAAAAGAAAACTTCCGTTTTAAGGATGATGTGCATGGTGTTTGACCAGGCCCAGTTCGGCTCGATAGCGGTCATCACCTGTATTGACGTAATGTGCCGGGAACTGAATGATGTGACCTGATGTCGGTCATAGATAACTGATTGATTCCTCGTTTCGATGACCCACTCAACAATGGTCAAGAACCTATTGAAACAGAGAGGGGTCTTCTATTTCCTTGCTATCACGACACCATTAGCCTCAATTAACCTTGTGGGAAAGTGACGGTGAGATCCACCCATATCCGCTCCTGGATTCCGCTCTTGGGAAGTGTCCCTTGTGTCAAGGCCACACCTACAAGTTAGGGAAAAACTATGGCAGTGTTTGGGGTTACAACATTTGGGATGTTGTGAGCGTGACTGTCTGTTACTTGGTTATGCATGTGTATGTGTTGGAAGATAGAAATGTTACAAGAGTGATGTTGTATGCACATACTATGAGAAAATAAATAAACATTTTCACCTAAGATCTACTGTTCTCAAATACTAAGAAAACAAGTAGCAGGTTACATTGCTATTATGCAAAATCATTTGGATGCTTATTGAATGAAACACGTTTGTTTGTGAATGCACGAACATGCAAATGTAATATGTCTCTGAGGAATATGTATTGGACATGACAATAAACATGTATCAGTTCAAAGCTGGCGTTTCAGACCGGACAGCTCCAGGAAACAAATACCTTTTAATTGACCAAAAAGTCAGGATTGAATAAATATTTGGTTTGGTACCAGTTGTTCATGATCAATAGTGTGTTCCATAAAGTGTGTGGAGTGTTGACTCATGAAGACCTCCATCAAGCAGCAGTCAGCCTAGGTTTGATTTCCTAATTACAGCTGTGTGGTTCAACACCCTGGAACACCTATACGCCACATGAGACAGATTACCATCACTACATGAACAACAGACATGTGTTATAACAAATACAGCAATAAAACCCACTGTAAATTAAAACGGAATACTAGACAACTCTAAAGCCCATATCGGAGCTAACTCCGCAAATGTATGCTACTTCTACACCAGTGTGTGAGCAAATAGGTTTGACAAAGTGAAGTGAAGTTTTGTTCATGTGCAATACATGCAGCATGTCTATGGTGACTTGGGCCAAACTTCTCAGAGCTTACTACCTGGTGTGTGTGTGTGTGAGTGTACGTGTGTGTGTGTGTGTGTGTGTGTGTGTGTGTGTAGTGTGTGTGTTTGTGTAGTGTGCACTGTCTTTGGATGTGTGTGTGTGTGTGTGTGTGTGTGTGAGAGTGAGCTGTGTGAGCGTGTGAACATGGGCCATGGACACGCCGCCCCAGAGAGCTGCCCCAGTCAGCCGGCCCGCTGAGTGAAAAGCGGTGGTAATGTTTGGTTTGCGGGGGTGTGGGAAGGTGACGAGGACGTGGGGAAAGCAAGAAGGGGCCGGGCTGGAGAGAGGGGGGGGGTGGGGTAGAACGGGGGGGGGTATGAAGGAAAGGAAGGGTAGGGGGGTAAAGTCTCCTCAGGGACGGGAGTGACCGGCCACGAGACGCC
>JAVQJS010014914.1:0-18587 GCA_036024795.1 Galaxias rostratus | reverse complement strand
AGGAAGTAGCAAGCTAACAACAATCAACATTGAGTAAATCAGTAACACGACTCGATAGGGATGTTTATGTATTGTAGGGGGTTATTAACATTGCTATTGCTCTTTGATCTGGTTGCTTTAGTTTTCACAAACTGCAGGCCTGCTTTCACCCTTTCAAATATTTAGTTTGTGTATTTAGCTCAGCTCATTTTTAGAAGATAGTATGTCAAAAATTTAATGCTAACAACAACCGTGCTTCCAAATTATTCTTAATTTTCCATGTTTGTATTGTCAGATTATCTTATATTTTCATATATTGTATAAACTAATCGTTATTTATTACCTTTCTTGTGTAAGATATTTTCTTATTTCACATGTATTTATTTAATTGATCCTTTATTTAACCAGATGAGTCCCATTGAGATAAGGATCTCATTTTCAAGGGAGTTCTGCCCAAGACGAAGACAACAGTCTAAAATAATACAAACTACCGTAAACAACATAAAACAAGCAGTAGCAATAACTCTTTTCCCGTTTTGAAGGCGGAGCGCACCCCACGTTCGGAGCGGAAGCGGCG
This sequence comes from Galaxias rostratus, assembly GCA_036024795.1. Classification (NCBI taxonomy): domain Eukaryota; kingdom Metazoa; phylum Chordata; class Actinopteri; order Galaxiiformes; family Galaxiidae; genus Galaxias; species Galaxias rostratus. Next base: position 18,031 of record JAVQJS010014914.1, on the reverse strand, counting down.
AGACTCCTTCGGAATGTTTGATGGTTATGACAGCTGCAGTGAGGAGTCCACCAGTAGTTCCAGCTCTGATGACAGTGAGGATGAAGTGCCATCGATCCCTCCCACCCTACCCATCATCAAGAACAATGGTCAGGTCTACACCTATCCTGATGGCAAGGCTGGAATGGGTCAGTACATTTCCATGCTATTACAATAACGTTGTAATATGATACAAACTTGTTATTGGGTGTGTTGCACATTGCCTCCTCCTAGACCTATTGCCTGTCTTGTTTTCAAATGCTCTCACTGTAAAGACTGTGGAATTTAATGGTGAACTGTTTGTGTATATGGCGTAAATTATCCAATTTTGTACTCCGCGGCATGTGCCCCATAGCTACCTGTGAGATGTGTGGGATGGTCGGTGTACGAGATGCCTTTTACTCCAAAACCAAGCGCTTTTGCAGTGTGTCCTGTTCCAGAAGTTACTCTTCAAATTCCAAAAAGGCCAGCATATTGGCAAGACTCCAGGTAATCGCATAAAAGCATACTTTCTCTGTACAGTCGTGTCTGTCTCAGATGAGTAGAATTTGCTTTTGCTGTGGAATTTTTGTGTATTTTTGCTCGAGTGTTTCTGTGTTATTAGAAATGCATTGGGGTGTTGACTATTATTTTCAATGTGTTCTGTAGGGTAAACCACCAACAAAAAAAGCCAAGGTCTTACAGAAACAGCCTCTGATGGCAAAGCTGGCAGCTTACGCTCAGTACCAAGCAAGTCAACAACAAAATCAGGCCAAATCAAAAGCAGGTGTGTATCTCAATGCGAGGATACTAGGGTGTTAAGTGAATTCTGGTGCTGGACGAGTGGGCTTTGCGTTCCAACGATGCAACATGTTCAATATGTACAATATGTTCCCTTTGTTTTCCAGTTGTTCCTGTGGAAGGCTTTGACTGGGGTCGATACATCTGTAGCAATAACACCGTTGGAGCACCTGTCAGCTGTTTTAAACACGTAAGTGAAGTCACGTTGGAACAGGTCCCCACACCCTGGTGCATGATTGATGTAGCCCCATTTTGTAACCCCCTCTGTGAAACGTTTTTTTTGGAGGCGCCGTTGACAAAGTCTGCTTGTCTGTTCTCCTGTGCTAATTGACCTCCTCGTGGTCTAGGTCCCTATGGGAACGTGTTGGGGAGACCTTGCAGAAGGTGTCCGGGTGGAGATCCTTAACTCCGACACCAACCTCTCCACTAAAGTCTACTGGATAGCTGGCATTATCAAGCTAGCCGGTGAGTCACGTTACCGTTCCAAAGTTTAGCGGGGATGTTAACAAATGCTGGGTCCGACCGGGTTTTCTCTCCGTGGCGCCTTACAGGGTTCAAGGCTCTCCTGCGCTACGAGGGCTTTGAAAACGACAACAGCAAGGACTTCTGGTGTAACCTCTGTGTGCCCGAGATCCACCCGGTGGGCTGGTGCGCCTCCAGTGGGAAGCCCCTGGTGCCTCCTAAGAGTGAGCTGCTACACCATCTCTCAGCCTTACCGCACACAAAGTGTTTCACGGCTGTCCATAGTGTGAAGCTGAGCGCCTTCCAGAAGAGCTGGAAATAGAACTGTTTTGTGTTTGTGTGTCCAATACAGCCATACAGCATAAGTACTCGAACTGGAAAACATTCCTGGTGAAAAAGCTCACCGGCGCCAAAACGCTGCCCCCCGACTTCGCTACCAAGGTAAGACGGCCTTCGCCAATAGATCGGTCGCCCATCCGTCTGGCAACTGTGCTCCCTAAACCGAACGCAAACCGGCCGTCCTGCAGGTGCACGAGAACCTGCAGTACCCCTTTAAGAAGCTGATGCGAGTGGAGGTGGTGGACAAGACGCACCTGTGCCGGACGCGGGTGGCCCTGGTGGAGCAGGTGATAGGCGGGCGCCTGCGACTGGTCTATGAGGAGAGCCAGGACGGCTCCGACGACTTCTGGTGCCACATGTTCAGCCCTCTGATCCACAGCATCGGCTGGTCGCGCAGCATCGGCCACCGCTTCAAGCGATCCGGTGAGTCACGCTGGACGATGGAGCCTGCTAGTTGACTGTAGAAGCTGACATTGTTTGAAAAAGGGGGGTATACAAACAAAAAGTTTTTATTGGTCTACCTTTGTTTTTCCAGACGTATCGAAGAAGATCGAGGGTCAAGCTGACGCGCCAACCACCTTGTTCCAAAAGGTGAAATTGTAAATGTGTTTACCTCGTAGGGATTAACAGATGTACCTCGTCGAGCAACGTGCAAAATGGTGTCTGTGGATTATGTTTGTCATCGTCCGTGCATAAATGGAATAGTTAGCTACCATATGAACCAGTGTATCTGACCTGTGCAAACCACGTGTCACCCTTTCAGGTGAAGGACGTGGACCAGAGTGGGGAGTGGTTCAGGGACGGGATGAAGCTGGAGGCCATCGACCCCCTAAACCTCTCCGCTATATGTGTAGCCACTGTAAGAAAGGTACGGCCGGAGTTGGCATCCGTAGCACCACCACGCTCCTTTTCCGATAGGAAATGCACTGTACAGCAAGCAGATTGGGGGTGTAATTCTGTGTGTTCCGGCCCGGGCGTAGGTTCTGGCGGACGGGTACCTCATGATCGGGATTGATGGGTCGGAAGCGGCCGACGGGTCAGACTGGTTCTGCTACCACTCCACCTCTCCTTCCATCTTCCCCGCTGGCTTCTGTGAAATTAACAGCATTGAGCTCACGCCCCCTAGAGGTAAATGGGGCTAGGGAAGGGGCTCCTTGTTTCGCCCAATACATCCCACTTCCAGCCCAACTCTTTAGCCAGTCGTGTTAGATTGCATTGTGAACTATCTGACATTGAGATGCATTTGTTAGAACAACAGGCTTGGTTTAGCGAGGGTAGAGCATATACATTCCATGTGGCTCCTGATCCCACTGCCCCCCAGATGGGTGGGACCATGCTGCCCTGGTCAGGGAGTTCTCTGTGTGCCTGGCCTTACCAATGACTCTGCCCCACAGGGTACACTAAACTGCCATTTAAATGGTTTGACTACCTCAGAGAAACGGGTTCAATAGCCGCTCCTGTCAAGCTCTTTAACAAGGTAGGATCAGGCTGCCGGAACCCTGGCTGTGCCGCTATTTTTTTTTTTTTAATCACACGTGTGTATTTAACAATGCTTTTTTCATGTGTCTTGTTTGGTTTGTTTTTGTCCATTTGTTTTGTTTGTCCAATGTTTTATTGTGTTATTATCATCATAACAGTATTTATTTATTGCATTTGTGTGCGTGTGTAATATCACGCCTCCTGTCCCCGCCTCTGACCGGGCTGTGTCTCCAGGACGTTCCGGACCACGGGTTCCGCCAGGGCATGAAGCTGGAGGCCGTGGACCTCATGGAACCCCGGCTGGTGTGCGTGGCCACGGTGACGCGCATCGTCCACCGCCTCCTGCGCATCCACTTTGACGGCTGGGAGGATGAGTACGACCAGTGGGTGGACTGCCGCTCGCCGGACCTCTACCCCGTAGGCTGGTGTCAACTGACGGGCTACCAGCTCCAGCCGCCCGCCGCACAGAGTGAGCACGCATCACCAGCCGGTCCGCGCTCAGTGATGCCTAGTTCAACCACACACACACACACACACACACACACACTATCTTATCTAAACTACCGATTTTATATCATTCCAATAAACGATCTAGGAAAAAAAACATTACTGTGCCACGTTTTGAGGTTCTCCGGAACGGTGTAGTTTTCTAGACTGCAATGTGGAAAGGGGCTGTGCTGTGTGCCGTTCCAGGCGCCAGGGAAATCCCGCCGGTGGTGCCCAAGCAGAAGAAGAAGGCACAGCAGTACAAAGGACAGAAGAAGAGTAAGTACTCCTTCTCGTTTTTGGTTTGGCTTGGATGGCCATATCCGTCTCCTTCCTTTCCGCCTTCTCCCGCTCCGGAGGTGGGAATCCTGACAACTTCTGTTTTGGCTTTTTCTGTGGTGCTATTGGTGGGATTGACTTGTGTGACGGGGAAGTTGCTGCACAGAGGGGAAAGGCTTTTGGAACCGTGTCGGGTCTTTTAAGGCGACGGGCGCCCCGCACACAGCCTGTTTCTGTGGGCTAACGGACCAGTGCTGTAAGAAACGCCGCTGCTTGACTGACTAAATCGTAACACTAAAGCGCTTCTTAAACCTCCAGCCGTTATGGAGCCTTGGCCTTCCAATGACCGCCCCTGGTTCATTGGTCAACGGGAGCCGCACTCTCTGAGTTTGGTCGCTGATAAGCGGTGCTCACCATGGGGCTTATTGACAGGTGTTGCTAACAGCAAGCACACTCATGCTTGTTCATATGAATGATTCCGCTCGCCCGCACTTTTTTCCCCCCCTTTAACCCTTTCTTGTCTCCCTGTGCGCCGTCTCAAATTGTGTTCCCTCCCTTGGGAGAGTGAACACTGTGAAGGGAATCTATTGCGGGCACCACTGGTAACAAGCCCCTGGCAGCTGACCCCTAGTCTGGCTTGGTGTTTAGAGAGGAAGATCCCCGTCGGTCGGCGGCCCTTCAGTCAGGCAGGCAGGAGGAGAAGCTTCTCGGGGGACGAAGAGCAGAGTCCGCCCCCTTACAGCGCCCAGGGGCCCACTCGGCCTCGGCCCCGCACCCACCACCACACCACCCACAAATCAGGTAACCCACTCGTGACCGCCCACACCGGCCACGTGCACCGATGCTTCCCCGCCGACAGGGGGCGCCGACCGGACCGGTCTCCGAAGCCGGGGCCAGGTCCTCGGTCCGGCTGCGTGGTGGGACCTGCTGCTGCAGTTTGTGTTGTCAGACATGGCATGTGTCTGTCATTTCAAAACGTTTGGTATTTTTGCACCTATATGGAATGTCTTTATGTGAGGTTATATGGGCCATAGACAGGTTGCTTTCAGTTTTTTTATGTTTCTACAAAATGTCACACATACAAAGTGTGCCTAACCGTCATGTGAGGGGGGCTTTTCACAGTATCAGAGCATTTTGAAGAACCTTGATGTTTGATGTTGTGCATGTCATGAAGCCGAGCACTGGAGCACGAGGCATTGAGGATGTACCAGGGTCCTCAAAAAGCTTCCCTGTACACACTCTTCACTCCTGTTGCATGCGCTCCTCTTCTCTCTCTCTCTTCCTCCTCTCCGTCTCTCCCTGTGAACAGAGTCCATGCTTCGCCTGAAGGAGGAGGCGGCCGAGGTGGACGAGTTCACCTTCTCCCAGGGCATCTCCGACCAGGAGAGCAACGGCTCGGGCAGCTACTACATAAAGCAGGAGCCCTGAGCTCCGGCTGGGCGCGCTGGAGGCGGGAGAGGCCGTGCCTTGGATAGGAATGCCCATCACGGGAGGCCGCTTCTCTGGATACGCCTCCCTCTACCATACAGGGCCTCTGTCAGAACACTCCTCCGAAAACCTTCAGAGGCTTGCCACATCCATACACCCCATAGGCCAGTTACACAGCACTCAGTGGAAGACAGGCAGAGGACCGCTCCCTTGTCTGAACAAATTCCCCCCATCCCCAGAGGGTGTCCCTGGGCTTCCCTGAAAACATTAGCCCTTCTGTAAACAAACCCTGGAGCTACTGTGGATATGCTCTGCTATTCACTTATTACACACACACACACACACACACACACACACATCCAGGGCTGAAGGGTTGCCAGAAGCTTCCTGAAACCCCCTAGGGATGGGTGGAACACATTCTCTCCTCCTTTCCAATCCCGGTGGAGTCAATTGCAGCTTTTTCTCTCCTCCGGAACTTCAGCGTGACTCACGCTCTTCTTAGTTTTGGGGGTGGGGGTGCTGCTGGACCACACCTGCCCATCTCTGGCCTCCATTCTGCTGGGCCAGCACGCCTGACACCAAATCCTGGGCCATGCACAGAGACCTGTACAAACTGTGAGAATCTTTTTCTTGTCTGTTTTTTTTTTTGAGCCAGGTCATTCTTTCTTTTTCTTTTTTTTCTTCTTTTTTTTTCTTATTTTATTGCGTTTTTAGGTTTCAGGTAAATAAGTGAGCTGCCTAGTGTGGAATTTCCATAGGACTGGGAAGAAAGAGAAAATGATCCACCAACATGAGGAACTGGAGAAAAGATGTGTATATTCCGTTGATTTTTTTTCATTTTTGTTCCGAACAATTTTGCCCGGTGGACTTGCTTTGTTTTATTGTACTTGAAGTTTCAATGTGTTTTTGTAAGATTGAATTTTTGTTGAAGTTTCTTTTTTTGTTCCAATTTCTTTTTGTCTTAATCGCTGATGACTTATTTCACATCTTCTTTTCGGTGGTTGTATTGGGGGTACTATGGTTGTGTTGATAAAAAAAAAAAAAAAGGATTCTTATATTCATATAGTATGTGTGACCTAATCATATAGAACTACATTATATATAGATATTAAGGATTGTGATTTAAAGAGTGGACTTTGAATAGTATATTGTATAATTCAGAAACCTTGCCGATATGATTGGACGCACACAGTATAGATGAGTGCCAATATCCACACTTGTATAGCGGTAAAAGGAAATGGATATGTGGGCCAGGCTTAGTGCACAAGTAGGATACTACCTAAACACTGTTACGTGGTGCACTACAGGTATAATCAGCCCAGCGAGGCCCTCAGTTTCATCTGCAACTGTCAAATGTATAAACCATGTGGAAAGGATTCACCCCTGTAAACGATAAGTTATAACTTAAACAAAAACAAAGTAATATTGTTCAGCTTGTTTGGTAGAGAGGGGTGGATACTTTGCTCATGGAACAACCGTTTGGTAGAAGGATCAGGTAAATCGTCTTATTAAAGATAGCAAGTTTGATCTGATCGGAATTGAAATTAAATAATTGAAAGCTAGTAATATGCAAGATTAAGATTTCATTGGCGTTTACTCTCTTTACTGGGGCAGTTCTCGATTCAGAGCCATGTTGGTGTAAACTGGTCATGTATTAACTGAGCCTCCATATAACAAGACTTAGCTGGATATTGAATTCCACACTAAAGCACTGCTTACTCTGTCGCTGATGGTAGCATTTAAAAAATGGGATCTGGAAAAGGTATCAAATCTACCTGTGCTGTCACCAGATTTCAGCAAGTTTTGAGTTCCAAATACGTTGTTGTTTGGGTGAAGGTCCAGGTTGGCTTGCCAACGTCACAGCATTTGGCTTTTAGTTGTAATGACCAAGCATTTCAAACCCAATCAGAGCTATTGCTTCTTTACAGATATATATATACTACCTCCTGATGCTAGACAAGTGTAGATATTATATCTTGGTGCGTGTAGATTTTGCCAATGTGAAATATAGCATATGCAAATGAAAATACTATGGTAACCTGATAAGCTCATCTTGACACACAACAGATTTCTTTCTGTTCCACACAGCACACAAATTGAACCGTATGCAATAATAGTTACTATTAAATATCCCAATATTAAAGACACCTATTACACCCAAAATCATATTATAAATATATTACATATAGTATACTTAAAAAAGGTATAAAGTTGAACTGTGATATAAGTCTATATGAGGGTATTGACTTGTATAGACATACTGGATTGTCAAACATATTATATGGGAATATGAAAGATATTATGCTTAGGAAGGGTTGGTGACTCATTGTCTCATCAGCACCAGTAAGGTTCACCATTCAATTCTCAGGTAGTGTTTTTTGGAGACGTTTTATGGTTGTAAGGGTGGCGAAGTGCATTACAGTCAGAATCAATTAGATGGTGTTTTGATAAAACCACGTACATTCATTTAAAAAATAGAAAAAGAAGTTCATCGCTTGCGTACCTATTGATGTTTTCCGTCAGTGTTTGAATGTTCATTTATTGCACATTCACATGGTGTCAAATGTTAATTGACTTGCTCTGTTGATTGGCTGTTTGTTCTGATTAATATTTGTCAATGTACAATGTTCTCTCTCAGTTGTTTCCATATTTTCTTTTAGATGTTTGCGGTAATATTCAACTTTTCTATCAATTTGGACTAAGTTATCTGATTAGGTTGGATTCTTAAGATAAAACAAGGCTACAGTTGCAAGTCCGGATCAGCAATAACATATAGTCTCGCAATCCTCATAAGTAGCAATGTTTTTTGTTTGGACTGTGCTTTTGAATTGAATCACCTGTAAAAACTCTGATGTGGGTGGAACAAACCAAGCATTAATTCATGGTCATCATTCATAACAAATTAACTGACCAAACGGCGTAAGAACTTAGTAAAAAAAAACAAAATATCACATGACTGTTTTAAGAAAAACTGTGCTGCTACTCTCTTCCACGTAACCCAAGAGTCCTAACGCACAATCAATTCTGTTTGTTAGTAAGAAGCTTCATTTCAGCAAAGACTGTTTGTCTTACACCGAGCTGGCTATTTTTAAATCAACGTGTAGCCTCTCCCTCCCAGATGACCCTTTATGTCCACATTTACATTTGTGATGCTACCCGGTTCAAATATTTGGTCGTCAACGTCTGTCTATGAAACAGGGTGGGGGAGGCATTGTTCATTTGGGACAGACTGCACTGATCAACTGAATGCATGTAGAATAGTGAACATGATAATTGCCATTTGTTTGGTGTGTATTTTTTTCTTTCCCTGTCCAATTTTCCATCAAGTCTCTGCTAACATAGACCATGTAAGGATTGAACCGATTGTAGTGACACGGTTAGGACACCACCTTGACCACAGTGAGCTTACATCTGTCTCATCCGGTTGCATCTGGTCTATAGAACTGGTGGTAGGGAGTTGGGCTTTTTTCTTTTCCATTCATTGGATACTAACACGGGTCTTTTGTATGTGATAGCCCCCCAATTATATTCAACTATAATATTGTGGTGCTATATATATTTGATAAAATTACTATTGTATTGGGAATATTATTCTCATAAACTCTAATTGCAAATTGAGAGGGTTAAGTTATGATTTTATTTTGGATACAAATAACAACAAAAATATATGTAAAAAAACACATTTATTGAAATGGTAAACACTGACCCTTGAGGTACATATTAGGTTGTAGTTGGAAGTTTATACATCTTTTTGATAGTGTGCGTACATGATGTTTCCTTACCTATGGTCATTTTGTGCTGTGATCAAGCTTTGATAGACTTTCTCTTGACTTTGTAAATAAAACCAAATGTTTGGGACATGGTATTGGTTGTTTCTTTGTTTACAAGCATCGCAAACCATTTTGTCATGGCTGTGATAAGGTATGTGTTGGTGATTTTTGTAAGAATAAAATTTTACACAGAATAAAATGCTTACGGATATGTGTGTATTTTTGACTTATGAACGAACATACATTTTTATACAAGGGTCAGTCTATCTGCAAAAGCAAACACTTATCAGTATGAAACTATTCAAAGCCAGTCATATGCTTCTCTGCCAATTCAGGAATAATACAGCAGTAGGTCTTTGGTTCACCTGTGAACAGACCCTAAATCTACTTTAAAGCTCAACTTAGATTATGGGCCAACCTAATCCCTCTTACTAACATGACCCTGTTCTCAAGCATGCCAACATTAACCTTCACTCTATACAGATAGTATTCCATCAGGATTTAAATTCTCATTAACCCTCCCTCATTTTTCTGATGGTTGGTCTTATGGCTATTAACATCGCTCTGATGACAGATAAGGGATAAATGGATGTTTTAATGCTTTACAGTAATGCAGGGCATGTATAATGGCACGTTTAGTTTATGTGAGGCTTTCTTCAAGAGATGGCACTCAAGGCCTTTGCCTAATTTCAATGTTGGGGATTCATAGAAAAAATTTCTCACCATGTCGACCTAGCCTGCAGATAAAGAATTTACCAAACCTGGTCACTGAACCTCCGTTGACATGGATTGAGGTATGCTTCATTTATCCCCCTTGCAATCAAAACAAAATTGTGTAGGTAACCAACCCAAAAGTTAGGAATGTGTTTTTATTGAGTCAATATCCGTTCAACAAAACAAAACACATGTCAAGTACAAAGTCACCTCAACTGCACATTCATGACGGGGAATGAACTTGGGAAAATACCAAGCAGGAATGGACCAATGAAACAGGTACAGCAAGTGAACAGGAAATAGGCAGACGTGAGGAGTAGGGTGGTGTATGTGGCATATCTCCTCAGACGGTTGAGAAAAGTGTTGAGGCAAACTAAACTGCTCTCGATTAAGTGCTACATGAAGTCCCTGGTGGAAAATCCATTTAGTAGACCCAGCTCTCTTGGCAGCTAGTGTAGTTGACCAGCTCCTCAGGTTTAAACCAAAGTTTGATCTCCTGCTTGGCACTTTCTACAGAGTCACTGCCATGGATGATGTTCCTAGAAGCAGAGGGGGAAACATGGTTCAAGTGACATTAACAAAAACCTGCATTGCATTCAAATCCAGTGTTATTAATCGAATGTAGGACAGTACATAGCTATCAAATTATCCTATACAAAAACATTCCAGTAATTCTGACTTCTGCACTGATCCATCTACACAGTCACTTAAATCAATAGGTTTTCACTTGATGCTGCCTGCCTCCATTACAGGAGCCAATGCAGAACGATTGAGTGACACCGGGTCTCACCTGCCGACTTGGATGCAGTAGTCCCCCCTGATGGTACCGGGCTTTGAGTCAGCCGGGTTGGTCTCTCCAAGCATCACCCTGCCTGTCTTCACAGCCTGCAAGCCCTCCCACACCTACAGGGGATAACACAGCTCTGGTTCATTATCTAGCATTGAGGACTCAACAAAAGTAGAGTTTAATTCAGACACCCAGGGAACATGGATTGTTTAGAAATGCCTCTGGAGTCCTACCATGGCGCACACAGGGCCAGAGTGCATGTACTCCACAAGGCTGGGGAAGAAGGGCCTTTCCTTCAGGTCAGCATAGTGCTCCTTCAGCAAATCCTCAGAGGCCTACAACACAAAAACCATAGATAACCACCAATCCTCACGAGGCTAAATAAAAGTCAATAGTGCACAATATTTTAGTCAAGGGATTACTGCAATGTTGACAAAATCACTTTGAATTTAAAGCTTCACAAGGAATCAAATACTAGACACAGGAATAAGTTGTATAGCAATACTAACCTAAGGACACAGTTTGGAGAACAAAAGCTACTTAGATTGTACCACTAGTTTAATTTTCTATTTCTAAACAGGCATTCACAGGATAAAACAAATGGGTCTGGGCACGTAAAAGGGAGTTCAATGATAGTTTTAGAATGACCATTGAATCTGTACTAACACTTTAACGACTTGAATCAATATGAACATTATTGAATTCCAATGCAGCTACTGCAAAATATATGTAAACCGCTAGTTTCGTTAGCCTACATGCACTTAATTTCCTCCAGCACTTTGACAATACCTGAATGAGTTAATTGGGCCCGACAGATTTATCTAAGGATTACATCAAATTGAGATTGTGGGACAAACTATGCAATGAAGTGTCAGTGAACAATTGACCACCCAGACGACTTTCTCTAGCAATAGCACAAGTCAAGAGGATCAGGAGACCTTAGGATACTAATCAGTACACTGTGCAGACAAAAATAGCCAGGCAAGGTAATCTGTTCACCACGAAAATGTTATTATATTAGCCTCAATGAGGTAACCCCCTAAAATAAACTTAAATACCAAGTATTACAACTACAGACTATACCTTGCATTAAGATTGATACAAATAGTATAAATTTGGCAGACTTGAAGGTTGCCTAGTTACTTACATGGGTGAATTTCATGCCAACGAGCTTGAAACCCTTCACTTCAAACCGTTTAATGATCTCTCCGATGAGTCCCCTTTGAACGCCATCAGGCTTGATTGCAATGAAGGTACGCTCGTCGTTTCCCATTATGCTGCAAAATATATGTATGTTATAAGAATCAGAAAGTGTCAAACAAAAACCCTTCAACTGGCATTACTTACGCTTGTTGGGTGCATTTGGCACACTCGGCTTTGGGGCAGGGTGCCGAAGCTCCCGACCCCATCAATGCACAACTGACATGCAACACCCTGCCAGAGATATTGCTAGATATGCTTGTCACTCTAATTCCTAGGCGTTTCAATCACGGAGGCTTCATTCAGGACTACCCACAGAGAACGCATTATTTATGCACAGACCCAAGTAATTGAACTAATCACTGATCCACAACCAAGTTTGCGCATGGGCATTTGACTCATTAAACGAGAATCACTGTGTCAGTGCACTCTGACAGTGCTTGCACGTGAACAGCGTGGACGGCTACGTGGCAATGACAAAGGGCTGTGCTATGAAGTTTAACTAATGGATCTAGTTGACAAAATTAGCACCTAGTTACTGCACAAAAAAAATCTTCTTTAATCCATAACGACTTATTCCAAAGACCAAGCCGCCTGGTATTGTCTGACGTTTACCGACTGGGTATTTCCTTTTCCTTTCGAATGCGTGTGACCGATGCTAGCAATGCTAGTACGCTGTAAATTTTGCCGGTAGCCATCCGCCACATGACATGCTGCCTCGCCTTTACACAGGAAAAAGGCGGCACCATCAAGAATAGTTTCACTATCGATAGCCTGCACATATATACTGCTGACTGAATAAATGCACTCAAAAAAGAAAATGTTTACTAACAAAGCTAAGACTTCGCAGGCCGATTGCAACGAAGTTATTTTCCGATGTAGTGGGCCTCTTTCGTAGCCTGCTAATATAGGCAAAATAATATTCCATCGACCGGTGTTATCCTGCCTAGGCTCCGTCAAACAAAGCCGAACCAAGTTTTCAGTTAAAAATAATTAAGTGAGAATCTAATAGGCATTTGAACTTACTTTGAGTGATAGGATACCGTTCTGTAGTATCTGCAGCAAACAGTTGAGTCAGGAAGACCGGTGACCGATGTTCGTGGCTTTATATAGCTTATGGGCGGAGACTCATAGATAACCCTTACATTTAATTTAAAAGCACACGCAAAAAGAATGTCAAGCACCCGCAAAATAACCCTCCGTAGGACAACGAAGCCTTCTATTTATTTGCCATAGTTTTGTAGGTGCACGCCTTATTAATCAAGTAACACGTAATGATATCCACTTAGACACTGAGCGTTAGAATGTCTGAACTCGAGCGTACTCTAGTGGTCACTTGATTTGTTGCCGGGAGACATGGCTGAACTTTCTTAGGTGGCAAATATTATTGAAACATAGTAACTCAATGTAATCTTAATCTGAGAATATAACATAAAACGTAATGCAAGAATAAAGCTTGTACCACTTCAGACAAACTTTTGCAACATTGTTTAAATGATATAGGTCCTACATATGCGACCATGCCAAAATAGACCGTTTTCCCCACCCAATCCTTTCTCCTGTAAAATCTTTCTTCCGGAGGAAGCACATCTCTCATGTTTTTTTTTATTTTTTATAATAATATGACAATAATTGATTCAGCAGCTCAAGTATATGGAGCCTAGGTTAAGACTTGGTTAGCTATTCATTCAGAATAAGAGGAATTACTTAACAATTTACAAAACATGAGGCACTTGATACTTTACCGGATTTGAGAGAGGTAAATTGATTAGTAAGGGCCAGAAAAAAAGCCCTCATCTACAGCTGTCACTCTTTCTCCTCTCCTTCATCTTCAAATTGTGGTGTCCTACTTTTTATTCTTGTTTTTTTTTTTTTTACAAAAAATACAAGTTGGTCTGGCCACTTAAATTCAAAATGTGATTGAAAACGGTGACACAAGAACCAGAAATTGAATTGATATAAGTATGTACAGCTAATGCTAGTCAAACAGCTAGTCAAACATGTCATGCAGCGTAAGATGATATATGCATAACGATATATTTACAAATATTGTTACTGCACCGCTTTGACTTGAGCACATTAGAAGGCAACACAAAATACACCCAACACAACGGTTAGAGGAAATTAAAGAGATTAACGTCAGGATTATGAGTATTAGTGAACTTTCCTTTGACATGATGTGATGCTTTAATGTAGTGTATATTTTAGTGTATTGTGAGTCATTACACGACAGACTGTATTTTATTTATAAAACCCTCCACTGCCGTGTGATATTAAGGCTTAAGACACACGTTGAGGCTCAGTTATGTCGACCATAATGCTCAAAATCATCCCTTGGACTTCCTTTCATCCCCACATAGACGTTATTCAATGGTAATGGATAAAGATTTGCTGAGTGCACTCCTTGATTCCTTGCAATATGAAAATATTAGGTAAGCCAAATCTCTCTGTGAGATCGAATCTGCTTTAAAACATTATGTTTTTGCACAGGGCCCTTTCTGGCTGTTTTTCAGTGAATTTAATGATTGCTGAGGCAGCATAAGTAAGTGCCACTGCTTGAGATGGAGTGTGCCCCTGCAGGCTGGCTGGCTGACCATTAAACAATGCAACTTTCACAGAAGCTCTTTTTTTTGGCAAAGCTTCCTACAGGATTAACTGTGCTCATTAGTGATGCAGAGGGATGCAGTGTAGTACTACAAAGTCCTGGGAAGACACTGCACAGCTTGCAGAGGATAAATGGGATCCACAAGAGGTTCTAACAGAGCCGCGAGTAAACACCCAAAGCACAAACAAATACTCAACCGACATTAAAGACATCCCCTCAGTGACCACACGCGGGTATATGCTGCCTCGCCACTCACCCTCCCTGTCCCCATTTCAATCCATCGCTGCACCTCCCACCGTGGTTCATCATTCTCCATGTCTTGCTATCTAACCTAGCTCAGCATGTCTAATCAAATAAGAGGCCAAGCGTGCCAGGCTCGGCCATCCAATACAAGCACTTCCCTCTCTCCTTCCCCTGCAACCTCCAGCGGATCCTTTTAGATTGCAGCCCGCAAGTTAATCCCTGGACCTAATCTCCTCCCCGGTGCCTGCTACTCCCAGTCTCTATTTTCACAAAGTCTTAAAGGCGCAGTCCGTAAAACAGGCTCAGCCTGTCTGTCAATCACAGCTCCTAACGCTCACGACATGGTTTGGCTGGACACTGTTTACAGCAACTCTGTAAATTGTGTTGTCTGGGTGTGATGCTGGAGTGATGTGCACTTTGTAGTGGACCACTATGAGAAAGCTGTGCTGGGGGAGTGTGATTTCAGCATAATTGCAGTGCATATCTCCTCAGTGTCTGGCCCTATCTTTATTTATTTTTGCTGGGCTTATCTTTCATGGAAAACCCTCTGCACACTCTGTGTTACCAAGGGGCTTGCATTTTGTGTAATGGACTGTAATACCATGTGATTATGCCATCCGAAGGCAGACTGCAGAACCGACCCAGACTGCAGGAGATAGTTTCCTGAAAATTGCAGATTTTCTTTAAATCAATGCCGGCAGACACATCTGTCACGCTGAGAAAACGTTGTCAGCGCCATAGTTGGAATGACTCCTGTCCGGAGGTAAATAATTCTGGCTGTCCTTCCAGGGTGCCTTGACTGACAGTCTGTGTTTCGGCATTCGACTATCTCTAGCTGACATCCACCGTCTGGGTGAGCTTGTCCGTCGGAGCAGACAGGCCCTTCTGCCCTGTACCTGCAGCCCAGTCAGTCCCTCCCGCCACAGCCCCCCCAGTGCCTCCACACAGTGGTTACCACCACGCCAACCTCTTATCAGCCTCAGACAAAAGGCCCAGAGAGCATGGGGACACTTTACAGTGTCCTGAACGATAAGGTTGTGTAATGTTACTCCAGTTTTAACATTGTTTTCTCCAGGTTTGTACCCTCATGGTCTAGTAGAGAGTATTCAGGAAGAATAGACAGAGAATCTCTTTGGTTGATGAAGTTCTTTGCAACTTCAGCAGTTCATTGGTATGGTTGTGGCATAGAATGTGAATAGTAAATTCCAAATGGCCAATGAGCCCCTTTGTGTTGTGAATCCATCGTTGGAGAAGATGCTGAGTAAGCGTCTTAGAAGGCTCTATTCTGTTGCCAGTTCTATTACATTTGGACCTTCTATGCGGGCTGAATATTTTTCAAACCATAATTTCTGACCTGATGATCACATAGTCACACACATTCTGAACTACCCAAGCCCACGCCCATGGATGCATGCACTTTCATGCACTTAAACTCACGGTGATCAGTCGCTCTCAAATCACTACCCAGCAGTGTTTGTCATGAACTGTGATTGTTCATATTCCTCCACACTGCTTGAGAAATTCCATTGCATACCGAAATACCTGCATTCAAGATTTAAAGGTTTGGAGATTGGCCATGCCGTCTTTCCCAAAACAAGAAAAAAATAACGAGTAAATGTCAAACGCCTGTAAACCTCTCCTTCAAACACTTGCATTATTGATGTTGTTCACGTCTCACTTATCATAAGGCCATCACCGTTTGTCAGGCCCCGTATAAGGCTGCAAACTGCGGTCTTGAAATTTTAATGGGGACTGAGAGAATAGAACGTTTCGGACCAATAGGCCAGCTTTGTGGATCGCTATTGAACAGTCTTGCTTACATTTTTTCCCAATGAATACTGATAATGCCAAGGAGTAGGCATATGGAAATAGCTGTGACCTGCGATTTTCATTTATGGGGGGTGTACGTGTATGGAGCGGTTCAAACAGGCGTCTGCAGTCAGTTAGTTGTATGCGGGCTGAAAGTCACACCGAGAAGGAATACTGGGAATGGAGTTCCATGGAGTTCCATACGTCAACACAGGAGGGCAGTAAAACAATGCAACCGAGTCAGTTGGTATTTAGCAGTCGCTGGAGGAGCAGAGAGAAGCGACGAGGAATCTGCTTTCGGTATGCTCGTTGTGCTCCGTGAACAAATTTGCTGCACCTGGGTATGCGGTGCTATGCACCCTGAAATGAATTTCTACGTCGCTCCTTTGGAAGTGGCTACACATCCTCTGTCATCATCCTCTAAAGCACTTCCACGCCTGCCGGCAGTGAAATGATATCTTTATTCTTCCGTCTACAGACTCAGACGCTGTGAGCCGGCCTAAAAGACATGGTAGACTGCATTCAATTAATATTCCCTTTCAAACGGGGTGGTGTTGCTTTTTAAAAGATGACATTGAACACAGATAAACAGAATGCAAATAAGGTTATTCAGATATTAAGTTCTTTCAGAGATTCCCAACATTGGCCAGTTTATATCAGTAGCTTAAGTGTGCACAGCTAATAGTATAGGCCAAGATTTCCAATATATTTTATCTATCCAAATGAACAGTCCATGTTGTCATCCCTCCATATGCTGTGCTAGAGCATAGTGCCTTCCCAGTTGAAGGTGTCTGCTATAAACATGCTGTCTGTGAGTTGGACCTTGTCCTGACTCGCATGCCCGCAGAGTGACAGATTGGCCCGGGCTATTGTCCGTGACGGGGTGAGGGATGCAGCGCCGTCAGCAGCAGTCCACTGCAGCCCTCCACCAACGTCTTTATAACATTATGACACAGCACTTCCACTGTCAGCCCTCTTGGCACGTATCAATGGAGCTAATGGTCTGGACTCCTTTATCAGTCTCCGTCACTCCCCTGGGATGGGATTTGGCTGGGGAAAGATTGTTTGTGAAGCGGTCTCTCTGCCTATGTTTGTTGGATCTTAAGAGTGCTTTTTAAAAAAAAAAACAATTGTGTGCCTGTCTAGTTTTGTTTGCCTTGCATACCATGTGTTTTGTGCTTGTTTGTATGTACGTGTGTGTGTGTGTGTGTGTGTGTGTGTCAATGTTTGAGTATGTGTGTATTTGGTTTGTGTGTGTATCTGGCCATGATTTGAGTGCTTTTTGTGCATGGTGTCAGTATTTTTCTCCCATTTTCCCCGATATAGTCTAGTGAACGAAATATAGCTTGGCACCCCAGAATCAATGATCCTCTTTTATTTCCAAGCCTTCTCGTTGGCCGGATCTGAACACACTGTGCCACGTTGCACTGGCTATTCCTCAAATGCCTCAGCATTGGGGTAGCTACTGCACATCTAGTGTGGATGCTCATGACAAGAGACCTAGCCTCTGTCTCAATTTATGGTAGCAGTCGCCCTCTCTGAGCTCTTTAGAAGCACTTTAGGTGGGGGAGTGGGCTGGGGTGTGTGTGTGTGTGTGTGTGTGTGGGGGGGGGGGGGGTGGGTGTTTTACAA
>JAVQJS010014898.1:0-10916 GCA_036024795.1 Galaxias rostratus | reverse complement strand
GTCTGTCTGTCTGTCTCTCTCTCTCTCTCTCTCTCTCTCTCTCATCTCACTCACTTTTGCTTTGCCTTTCTGTTTTCAATTGAATTATTCACCAATGTCATCATATTGACCTGTTTCTTGTCAGCGATGTAGCTGTGGCCCAGAAGTTGAGCCTCTATGTGTAACTTTGTGTGTGTGTGTGTGTGTGTGTGTGTGTGTGTGTGTGTGTGCTTGCGTGTTGGTTTGTGTGTGTGTGAGTGAGAGAAAGAGAGAGAAAGGTAGAGACAGATCACACCGGGGGCAGGCACTGCTCCCCTCTCTCAGTCCTTGGCTGTAATTTGTGTCACAGACTGGAGTTTGATGGGTGAGCATCGTCATGTCATAGGGGTGGAGTAGCAGTGTGTGTGTGTGTGTGTGTGTGTGTGTGTGTGTGTGTGTGTGTGTGTTCCTCTGCGTTCTTAAACTGTATGTGTGCATTAGTCGTGTGTGCGCCCATGTCTTGGTGTGTGTGTGTGTGTGTGAGTCCTCGTGTGGGTGTGTGTGCTGGAAGGGCTACGGGGGGCTGGCGGGGTTGCCATTGCGGTGTCACACTGAGGATCCTGGAGGAGACAGGTCCGACCACGGCGGTGAGTCGCTCACAGCTGCGCCTTGTCACATTAGTCACCTCAAATTTGGGGGGAATCAAATGGGGAAACTTTAATTCACTTGACTCTCCCCTCCGTGTATGGAGCCTCGGCCACCGGCAGCCCCCTCCCTCCTGCCCATCATCGCCGCCCCCCACCGGTAAGAAGCCCGTTCCCACGGGACACAAGTCATCAATCTTAAATCATGTCGGCCCCAGACTAATGGCAGCCACAGCACTGGCTGCTCCTGCTAAATTGAATTATTAGTGGATTGACACAAAAAAAACTGCTGAGAATATTTTTAAGGAAGGAAGAAGGAAGAGAGAGTATGTAGAGGGTGTCTTAATGACGGGAGGTGAAGGGGCGGTGGTCTGTCTGGGTGCTGAACGGGGTGAACTCCAACACAAACACACACACACACACACACACACACACACACCTAGAACACACCTATCATTGGCTAGCTGCTGTACACTAATGCACTTTTTCAGTCCAGGCCAATCCAAGGTGGAGTATACAGAGAAAGGTGGGTGTGTTTCATACACCTGCATCTCTCTCACTGGGTGGCTTTGACCTAAGCGTTATGGCTTCTTGCTTTGCAGCTCTGCGTTTTCTGCTTTGACTGATTTCTTACATGATTACATTAAAAGATTCATAGGTGTGAGTGGCTGTTCAGATTTTCTGTAGATATTGAATGAAGTGATGTCTCCTTGAAGACATCAACATTTGTTGTCCTCTGGGCATATCAGATGGAAATGACTTGTTTCTTTATCATGTTGTCAGGATACAGTGAATATGCCTGCTTTTCTTCTGTACATGACATGTAAATTAGTAGTTCTGTGTGTATGTGTATTTATATATATTATGTATATAGAATTATTTCTGGAGGGAGGGTTGTTTATGTGTGTGTGTAAATCAGTTTACATCAATATCACTCTACAATGTAAAAACGGTTGCGTCAGCATTTAAAGGCCTTGGCTTCCTCTGCCTGACAGTTCAAGTTGTCAATCTGTACAGTGACATGCACAACAATAAACCAGCATGGCGGTACACATCACCTGCGCGATGCAGTGGCGTGTCGAGTGTGCACTGCAGCGGAGTAAACACCCGTCGACGTGTCACCCGGCCCGCTCATCGGGGCGTGCTCGCTGTGCCTCCCTGTCACCTGCTCCGCGCCCTGCTCCCAGTATCCGCTGCCTTCGGAAGCACATGAAAGTGACGGATGAAAGTTTTCCTTTTCCCAGGGCAGCGCACAGAATGAAATTGAGAGTTACTGTTTATTCCCTCCCCTGTTGCTGTGCGTAGTGCCATCAAGTTACTTTTTTTTCTCCCTCGAATTGATTTAAGCCACAGGGCCCCTCTTTGTGAAGGAGAGACTTCGGTAGGCTTCTAAACAGTGAAGCTGATTACATTTGTTTTGTCTCTCTCACCTCCTCTCTTTTTCTCTGGCTTTGCCCGTGTCCTCCCTTGTCATCAAGCGCTCCTTGTAGCACAGTCAAAGTTAATCTAAAAGCGTGCCATTTTGTTTTCTGCATCTTTTGGTTTCCCTCTTCTTCTCCCAGTCTGTCGTTTCACTGAGAACCTGTTCTTATTCCTGCCCTCGTCTGTCAACACTTTTCTCCACCGACCTCTCTATTCAGGCACTGCGATGGTAAGAGATACGGACAGAGACGGGGGGAAAGAAGGAAGAAGGAAAGTTGAAGCTTTCGCAACATGACTTTGCCAATGCGTAGCGCGCACCATTACCTGCCCTAAGACGGGATATTAATGCGACTCCTCTCACGCCAGACGATTGTCTGTCCCTTCCTTGATCTTGACGGTTTCCTCTCTCGGATAAAGATAGCTTGTGTAGCCCGTCCCTTTGTAGCGTGTTTGGCTGGAGCTGAGGGCTTCCTGTGGGGAAACGGCGGCGCCGTCATTATTCATCATCCACAGCTCTGGTCCGGGGCCCTCGCCTTATGTCTCCCCCGGCAGCAGTCCATCTCATCAAGCCATTCATCATCGCAGGCCCCCAAACTCAGCTGAGCGGGGAGCGAGGAGAGCACCTCTGGTCCCCCTCCGCTCGTGTGATGAGGACCCGGTTTTAAACACCTCAGTGATATTAAGTTGGGTCAATTATGGTGTCTCATACAGTCAGCTGTCCAAGTGGATATATCCCTATGTTTCAGAGTTAATAGTCAAACATTGAGCGGTGGAGAGTGGATGTAAAGGACAGTCAGACAAATGCAGTTGCTCAGTCTCTCATGCGGTGATATTCTCATTCTCATTTCGATCTTTTCGGTCGTTCATCTATTGTGTGTGTGTTCAACTCATTGAGGTCTTTTTGGTAAATACAAATGAGAATAGGAATACATTTTATATCAGGAGCAAATTTTTGATAATTGGAACAAAAAACATAATTAAAGTTATAGAATGCGTTTTGGCATTGATATTGACCCTCTTTGTAGAAAAGTTTAAATGGTGTGCCCTCCATGGAGTAGCCGTTGTAATGCCACTATTGTCGCACACAAAAAAAAAATTGGGATTGTGAGCAGTAACATCTGATAAAATGAGTTGCTTGTTCAAGTTTTCAGTCACACACACACACACAGACACACACACACACACACACAAAATCATTCAGCCACAATTTTGCTTCCGATTATAGAGTTTCTCCAAGGTAATTGTGCAGAATGCTCCAGTTTGAGGACTTACGTCCTCATTTCCGTCAAGGGGACCAGCTGTAGCATGGCGCCAGCTGCCTGTTAGACTGTGATATGTGTATATCGCGATGGGCTGAGGTCCACAGGAGACTTGTCGAAAGCTGAGCCATACAGGCTATGGCAGGCCTGCTTCTGGGACAGCGTTTACCTTGAAGTACTGTCTCTCCTCATCTTCAATGTCAGGCCCAGAGGCTCCACTACAACATATGTTCCCTGTATGTCCCCAAGACATGGTCACGTTTGTCGCCAGTCACACAATCACACCATCACACAGCTTCAGCCTTGTTTCCTACCTCTCACTATGCTCTCTCTCTCTCTCTCTCTCTCTCTCTCTCTCTCTCTCTCTCTCTCTCAAATGTTACACTCAAAATCATCAATTGCCATTGCATAAGAGTGGATCAGTCTGCAGCATGTGCGAGTGTACGTCTCGCACAGCGTGAGAGCCTGTCTGGAGTTGCACGTGTAAAAGATTAATCTTTTTGCCTTCAGGTGGGCAAGATGAAAATCTGTTGGTTTTGAGAGGGAGGAGCACACGTCCCGGGGTTTGAGTTTGTGGGGAACAAGACGGAGGAAAAGTCCCATCTTCTTCCTCTGACAGCGGTAGATGTGATAGACAATGTGTATTGTCCCTGAACATGTCTCCTGGGACAAAAACACCACTTTTATTTTGGAGGGAGGAAGGATTCACTTGGAAACTTCGATAGTGATATCGACGCCTCTCTCTGTCCAATGGTTATAAAAAAAAATGTTATTGTTAATTAATACTCTTTTAATTACTGACTTGGTGTTATAATTTTTCTTTTAAGATGCGGTTTACTTAATGTCCTAGATTGTATGCATTTTAAGTGGCTGAACCAGGCTGGAGCAAGTTTGCAAACATGAAAGCCGTGTCTGATATGTAAACATTAGTGCTGTTTGACCAAGCAAACGTAATCTTACTTTCCTCGTCTTTTACCCTCTCAGTTAAATATCCTGTTCCCTGTCCCACCATTAAGTAGGGATCATAATGTGGGGGTTAGTTGTTATGCATGTGTTTGCTAAATGTGTTCTTGCTGTTAAGCAGAAATGCCTATTTGTTTTCTCAAAGTGTGAGTCTAGCTCCTGATAAGAGCGTCTCTAGATTCCCCTGTTACCTTACTACCACCACTTTCTCTGGACTCCTATTTCATTCCAGTTGTCTCTAGTTGCCTCTTTCTCCTTATTTCCTTCCTTCCGTTCCTTTTTTTGTCTTTTCTTTCCATTAATCTTTTTCTAGGGCTTTTTATAATCCATCTCCCCAGCCGCAGAGGGGGTATTCCCTGAGGCTAAATTACTCCAGAGAACTGGCTGGCCCCATACTGTATCAGATTGACCCCCAGCTTGTTTGCCATTTTGTATACTGCACTGTTTATTTAACAAGGAGCAGAGTGAGTGTGATTTCCAGGGACGGCTCCCTGTGATAGTAGCTTTGACACTCTGCCTGAATAATGACCCTCATTATGGCGCCTGTGACAGCTCCTGAAAGGCCTGATTTATGAATATGCCGGGGCCCGAGCCCCACAAGCCCCTTCTTCGTCAGCCTGTCCACACAGGCACAGGGGAAAGGGCCGACTCTATATGCGGATCCGTGGGCGGGAACACGCACGTGTGTTCGCACACTAAGAGTAACAGGTTACACACGCATAATTGCATACACAAAGGCTACGTGGAATCCCGACAAACACGGGCCTGCGTGTGCTGTGTACGCAGATACGGTGTTTTGAAATGGATTAGCGGTAACGAGACAGCCA
The DNA here is from genome assembly GCA_036024795.1 of Galaxias rostratus. Taxonomy (NCBI): domain Eukaryota; kingdom Metazoa; phylum Chordata; class Actinopteri; order Galaxiiformes; family Galaxiidae; genus Galaxias; species Galaxias rostratus. The sequence goes on along the minus strand of JAVQJS010014898.1, from coordinate 5,843 downwards.
TCGATGCTGTTTGTAGGCCTCGCAGGCAGACAGGGTTATAGTAAAAGTCAATGCTTCATTCCGATTGGAACAGCTCTCAGTGTTTATTCGGGACTCATTATTAAATCATAGTCACATAAATGTTTACTTTATGTGAATGCTGTGCATAGAAAAATGTAGGTGAATGAGTGGAAATTTTAACTCGGCATTGAAAAGCAAAAATGTATTTCCTACAAAGTGGATTTTATTTGAGATATTGGTATTTTTTCTTCCGGCAGACAGTGTTGTGAGGGCAACACGCCTAAACATTGCAGGACTTCAGAATAAAGTCCCCACTGCAACTTGCAACTGTCTTGTTATTCTCATTCTCATCTCGTTTTATTGGTCAGTTCTTCATAAAAATTTCACTGTCATCCCTGCGGATTTCACCCCATACATATTAACCCATTTTAAATATCGCCCATATCAAAGGGCTGGTGTCAATAAGTAATGAGAGAGATATTTCTTCCTTTGCCCCAACAGAATCAATTGGGTAAGCAAAGACGAAACGGGGGGAACTCGGGGAGTTTGGCCGGGCCTTGAGATAGCAGGGGCCTGGCCAGAGCCAGAGGAGGGGGGCTGGGAGATCCAGGCCTCCGTATGCATGGGCAACACATTGGTGTGCAAGCTGGCAGACAGAGCTGCACACCCAGAGCTTCTCAGGAACCACTCACTCCACCAGTGATTTATGGCAGTCTGTGGCTCACCTTCTTCCCTCCAACACACTCCCAGACACACACACATACACACCTAATATATGTTCACAAGACAACTGTATGGAACGTAGGGTGGCTGTAAATTAATTAGCAGGAAAACAAATCAGCGGAAACGATGCGCAGGGATGATATGTTGTGTTTGCTTGGACTCGGGAGCCTGATCTTTCAATGACATGTAAAATAACTGAAGGACACAGTGACAACCTAAAGTTACTAATATCTCTGTCACCCTCTTTTTATCCTCAAACCTCACATTAGACACACACGGAAAAAAAAGCCCAGGATAAAAGGTAGAATATGCTTTATTAACTTTAAATATGCATGATGTTTCAGAGGAAAGTGCTGCACGGCATCAGGAATGTCCAAAAGCTTGACTACTTATTTCTCTCTCTTTTTCAAAAGTGTTGAATAATTAAAGACAGACGTAAAGGAAAAGAGTAAAAAGAGGGAGAAGACACGTACTGGTACATTCCGCATAAATATGGCCTTATTACTTGTGACCCTTGATGCCCTCAGAAGTAACACCACAAAGTCACTACACAGAGCTCTTAAGGGCCTTCTCTCTCTCTCTCCTCTCTCTCTCTCTCTTTCTCTCTCTTTCTCTCTCTCTCTCTCTCTCTCTCTCTCTCTCTCTCTCTCTCTCTCCCTCTGCTTACGTAAGGGGAAGTAGGACTAAGCTCACACGATTCAGATATTGTTGTGTTAAATTGCACATGTCCTTGGGCTTAAGCCTTTTTCATCGTAAGGAACAACAAAGTCAAGTGCACCAGATGCTTCATGCTAGCTCAGTTCCCAGGGATGGCAAGATAGATACAGGCCTCGGTCGTTGACATCCTGACACTCTCAGCGATTAGTCTATTGATTTCTGCTTGACTGAGGCCACCCAACAGGGCAGAGTGTGCCTGCTTATGGTCGTTGCTCTCATAACAAGAGGCTTAGTGTTATTAGTAAATAGGGATTGTGGATGGAAAGGCCTCAATGTAAATAGATCAATACATTAAAAGGCCATCGTAAAATGTCTGTGTAGCCCACTCCTCACCGGTTCGATATGGCTTGTTTACAGCTAACCAGGCCGACAGCCAACTCCTGTTTAACCCATCTAAACGGGTGAGTACATTACATAGTCGTGGTAGTTATTGCCGCTGTGTGTTTATTACCCACTTTCATAATTGTTCACGCCTGCCACTTATTCGTTCGCGACTCTGCGGCTACGCACTATTTTAAGCTCGGTGGCTAAATTAATGAACAGCATGTATTTACCCTGCCATCATTGGCTTGTCATGTCGCCCGCCCTCGCGGCAAATAGTATGGCCGGTGTGCTCGCTCTATTTGGAAGAGTCATTTCACGTCCAGTTATTTATACCCTCATCCTTCCTCCTCCCCATTGCTCATCTCACTTACCTCTTGATGTGTGGCCTTTCTAGGAATTCATGTTCCAGGACGGGGCCTGTCGTGCCGACATGCAGCCTGTCCTTCATGCCGGTCCACCTATAACGATGCGGTACCAACACCTCCGCCGAGGACGAGCCAGTGTCAAGTGGAGAGGACTCTCCTCTAAGGCGTTGTTTATTCATTTTATTCGGCTTTGACTTTCTTCTTCTCGTTTGTTCTCTGCGCCGTGCCCATCGGTCCCGCCATTCCTTGTAAAGAAAATGTCTGGTTTCGATTGAGCAACTCGTGTTTGAGAGATGTTGTGATTTGTTGCAATGGCTCTAGATAGACAACTCTGTGAAGTCTTCTACAGTTCTGTTCTTCTGGAGGACTTCCAAACAAGCATACATTATGAGCGGGAAAATGCTAAGCAGTAATCACAAACACGCTTGGTGGAATTGCTGCCTTTGTATCTACTCTAACTGGATTCAGTGAGGTGGGAAGCAGAGTAAAGCCGTATGCTACTGTGGAGATAGCATTTCTTTTGATAGATAGAGCATGAATGGATAGAATCAAATCCTATTAGCTTATTAGCTTAGGTCTATTTGGTGAATGTTTGTCAGTGAAAGTGGATACAATGTTCACCGGGTTAGGAAAAAGTCTTCTACAGCCGGCAAGGTTTAGGGGGGAGTGTATTAGGAGTGGCCCGTCTAATATCCCTAAGTACAAAGTCTCCTGCCTTTGGCTGCAAAAGCATCCTCTAGGCCTTGTTATTGAGCAGGATGGGTGCAAAGTAATCTCTGGATCACAGCACATGCGGGCCTTGACTCAATTATCTCCCTGGCGTAACAGCCATCCCAAACCCCCGCAACAATGTAAGAACAGGCCCTCAGGACGGAAGACAGAACTTACAGCAGCATATTGCCGTGTGTCTGTGTGCCCCGCACTCTGTCAGAAGGCGTTTCTGATGACGGCCCGGCTGGGCGGATTAGCTATCAGCCACATGCCCCCCGCCCCCCAAAAAGGTTGTATTTTTTCCCTTCAAGCGAGATTTGTCAGTTTGCGTGCATGTCCAGATGCAAACACTCTTTTGCGAGATAATTACCAGATCAAATGCACGTTAGTGTGAAAGCTGGTGCGGGACCACCAATCTCTCACTAATGAAGCACATTACATGTGTGTGGTGAACTGGGCGGCACAGAAGAGTCAATGGGTTTGTGATTTCATGCTTTGACTACTGAATGAGGGCTGTCAACGGAAACCAGTGTGAGGCGAGCCGTGGCCTCCCAGCCATGGCGGTCAGCGAGAGACATTGTACATAGGGCCGAGCCATCCAGTTGAGAGCTCTTATCAGTTATTGTAGCCCGTCGGTCGTGAGTCTCAAATGATCGAGTACGGCAAGAGCTCTCATGCAGCCTAGAACAAACATTCCTTTGTATGGAGTACAAAGGGACAGTTAATGAAAAGCAGTGCCCGGGGTACCCCACGTTATCAATGTCTCTGTAAACTCCGTTAATCTCTCCTGTTTATCGTCGGGCTGCGCAATGGTATGATATGATCGATGATTGTGGTGAGTCTTTATCGGGGATGCAGCATGCCCACCACTCCCTCTATGCCCTCCGGCTGGTCCTCCTACACGCTTGGTCGTTCCCGTCCCCTCGAAAACGTCAGCAGAACCTGCGTCCTCGCCAGCAGACGCATTTGACCACTGTGACAAGTCTGAACGACAAATGCTCATATAAATAACGATGTGCTGATGCGCTGGAAATTCCGCAGCTATTTTCATTAGGAAGTGTAAGCTTGTAAGTGCCTTCACCTCCCCAATAGCAGATCCCTTCCCTCCCTCTCTCCCACTGAATACCCGGCTTACCCCCGATACAGAACCGGGGCTCTCAGATCGAAAAGGTCACACAATTAAATGGCTCAGGCCTTATGTTCATGTCACAGACTGGTGATGTATCACTCCGGGCAGCCTGTACGTGAACCTGCCACACTTTGAGCATGAATATGATTTCAGAGATCATTAAAAATGTAGCAGCATGACCTAATTACCAAAAGCCTGCTATTCAGATTGAGTGCAGTAAGTGAGAGTCGAGGTAGAGGAGAAGGGTTCTGTATGGCAACTCTCATCTGGAATCAATCATAATTACGTTTGTGCTTTGTCAATCAATAGGCCCTAGCAGTAATCTATCTCAGGGGCATTGTGATGGGTAATGATACAATATTATGTGGGGTTTTGTGTGTGTGGCAAAAACATTTTTGGTGTTGTTTGTTGAAAAAGGAGTTGCCTTCGAGGGAGGGTTGATTTGTTTTTGTGTGTGTATTTGTGACAGTGTCAGTCCCCCTCCATTTAACTTGTTCCGAACCTGCTCCCAGTAATGAAGAGGCAGACTGTATGTCCCAGCTGAAGGCATAATATTATTTGGCTGTAAATAGACAAACACTTATTCAGTATATATACGTCTCTCTCTTTACCATATTGATCCTCCAATACTGAGTCACTTGCAAGGCAGATTAGCATTATCTGTGCTACAAAGTATTTCGGAAATTTTGTCTGAAGTTGCAAGAACCTGGGGCTTTTCATGTCTTTGTGCATCGATTTAGCGCCAGGGAGAATGAATTGCAGATCAATTGGCTTACGTCTGGGCAGACTTAATCGGACAGAAAAACATTGTGTGCTGTCGTCTGTCTCAAAATGTTGTTTCTGTGGAAGCCTGACACCTTGCAATAATTTTGCTCACAGCTTTGTTGTGGGAGTTGGTATTTGAGCAGAAAAGTTTTTTGTGCTAACCTGATATGATTTTGTGTCACTTATTTTGATCATCCTTCAAGCAATTTTTAAACGTATCTTTTCTAATGTGTAATGTTTTGTAATGTTTTTATTTATAACTACAGTTATATAATACTTCAGTTATAAAAATAAACAAAAATTAACCATATTTTTAACATTTGGATTGAAAAAAGGCATCTTTTAGGGTGATTTGAAACCTTATCTATGAAATATCACAGTGGTATTCATCACAAGTGGAGGCGTAATGTCTTGCCCACCTAATTGGAAGGCAAAGCCGATCCATTCATTTCCCCACTTATCCTTTTGGGTCAATCTGCGTATTCTGATACTGACATGCTGTTTCTATGGTTCACCTCAAATAGACTTAGCTCTGCTCTCATCCTGGACCATGTGTAATAGTTATCTGATAGTGCACACTCTACTACTGTAATCCTTTTTGCCAAATCTAACAGAGCGGCACTGCAAATGCTCACTCCAGAATTCCCTCTGATCAACACCTGGGTCCAATCATCGCCGTTACCATGTTCTAATCAGATTGGCGCTCTGATCCGGTAATCAGTGTTTAAGGTACCCCGTCACAGAAGGGCAAAGCAGCACTGCCAGCTTCTGATTCCCCCTGTGGTGTCACTGGAGCTATGTTTAAGTATAGAGGACCCAACCACAGGATGCATGATGCTGCTACAGCCGTCATAGGCCGCTTTATTACACAACGGGTTCACTTAGCAAGCCAACACTGCTTAGGAGAGATGCAGAGGCTTTGAATACAGATCAGATGACGGTTTTAATGGAGAGAGGGATTGAGGTGAGATGAGATAATAAAATAGTAGGGTACACAAACTTGTAAATGAAGTTTTTTTTTTTTCTGTGTGTGGTTGGGGGGGGGGGGGGGGGGGGGGGGGGGGGGGGGGGTGTGGCGGCCCCCCCCATTATATTTTTTTTTATAAAAA
>JAVQJS010014891.1:0-23772 GCA_036024795.1 Galaxias rostratus | reverse complement strand
CGGTCAGCAGCAGAGCAGCTGCCGCACCAGGCAGTAATGCAACCTGTGAGCATGCTTTCAATGGTGCACCTGTAGAAGTTGGTGAGGGTTTTAACGGACATGCCAAACTTGAGTCTTCTCAGGAAGTATAACCTGAGCCTGAAGCTAGGGAGGGTACCACAGCTGTTAAAAAGATTTGGTGTGGTACCTGTGCAAAAGACACACCACCCCAAGGACTTTAACAGCTACAGGACAGTGGTACTGACATCGCAGCTGATGAAGACCCTGGAGAGGCTGGTACTTGGCTCTCTTCCCCTTGTGAAATCATCAATGGACCAGCTGCAGTTTGCCTATCAACCTGGTACTGGGGTAGGATAATGCTGTCATCTGCCTGATGCACAGATCCCTCTCTCACCTGGAGATGGCTGGGGGCACGGTCAGAATCATGTTTTAGATTTCTCCAGATTTCTCCACTTTAACACCGTTCAGCCCATGTGGAGAGCTCTGGTGTGGATCACTACCTCAACCCCTGGATCCTGGACTACCTTACCAACCGTCCACAATACGTAAGGACCCAGGTAGTTTCATTCTAAAACAATCATGTGCAGCACGGGGGCTGCTCAGTGAACGGTTTTGGCACCATTTATTTTCACCCGCTGTAGACTTCACCCACAAGCTGCCACCTGCAGAGGTTTTCTGATGACTCTGTTATTGTCTGCTTTATCTCTGATGGGGACGACACAGGGTACAGGCAACTTAATCAGGACCTTAGTTTCTAGTGCCAGTGGATCCACCTCCACCTCAACACAGGGAAGACCAAGGAGCTGGTAGTGGACTTCAGGAGGCGCAAACATTCTGCACCCACACCAGTGTACTTCAAAAGGATGGTCATTGAGATTGTCAAATATTACAAGTACCTGTGGGTCTTTTGGAGTGCAGGGGGCACTCTTGAAGACCTTCTTTGACTCTGTGGTGGCATCAGCCAATTTTTACGGAGTGGTCTGCTGGGGCAGCAGCATTACCGCTGCTGACAGGAAGAGGTTGAACAAACTGCTTAAGAATGCCAGTTCTGTCCTGGGGAGCCCTCTGGACACTGTGGAGGTGGTAGGGATGTTAGGCAATACGTCCCAACACCTCGAGGGCACTTTGTGTGCACTGTGCGGCTCCTTCAGTGACAGGCTGCTTCACCCGCGGTGTCTCACGGAAAGAGAGGCAGGCAGCACAGGGGCACTGTGGTTGGCTCTGTTGCCTCAGAGCAAGAAGGTTCTGGGTTCAATACCCTTCTGACCCAAGGGTCTTTCGGTGAGGATTTAGCAAGTTCTCCCTGTGTTAGAATCGGTGTTCAAAGTGTTCAGAGTGTTTTATTTGTCAAGTGCACATTATAATACAGGATCATTCTGAGTAAAGCCAGAGCCAAAATATCCATACCAGAAATATAAATAATATAAAAGTAACTAAGATATAAATCATATGTACAGATGGGGAATATGGACAGTGGGAATTGGAGTACAAAATATTTTAGACATACAACGTGCAGGAGTGTTGATGAATACGTGCATAGGATTGTAATGTGATGATGCGCATTGAACGTACATAGGGAGTGAGCATACATATGAAAGTCGTGTGATCAATGTGATCCCTGAGGTTAATTTTACTGGTTGAGAACCCTGATGGCCTGGGGGAAAAACCAGTTTGTGTGTAGTGATCTGTGCTCCGGTAGCGTCTACCATACTGCAGCAGCGAGAACAGACCATAGCCTGGGTGACTGGAGTCTTTGATAATTTTATGTGCTTTCCTAAGGCATTGTGTGTGGTAGATGCCTTACACAGAGGGTCCTCCGGGTACTCCGGTTCCCCCCACAGTCCAAAAACGTGCAGGTTAATTGGTTAGTCTAAACTGTCCGTATGTGTGAATGTGAGCGTGAGTTGTTTTCTGTCCCTATGTGTTGGCCCTGTGATAGACCGGCAATGTTTCCAGGGTGTAACCTACCTCTCGCCCAGTCGGCTGGGATATTCTCCATCCATCTATTTTTGCTCTGTTCTATGTAGTTACTGCCTGCAATGTCATAAGAATTTCTTTGCTCAGAATGACTTTGTTTTATATTGTGCACTCGACAAATAAAACACTTTGAACTTTGAACTAGGATAAATGGATTAAGCTTTTGCCCTAGAAATTATTTAAATCAAAATTTTGTATAAAGCTTTCTCCACTGACAAGGAATTTAATTAGCCTTGTTTAGCTATACATTGCCCAAGCCCAGCCCACAATAGACCAAATCGAGCAATAGGATGTGAAACGATACGAAATCCAGTGGGCACTAACAATGAGCTCTTTTGTTCTCTTATTGGTTCATCCCAATTGCATTGCCTTGTTCACCAGTCTGCGAGCTACCCAGATAATGTGCAGGAGGACAAGAGCTAAAGGACTATTGGTACCCAATGTGTTAATGCCTAGCTAACTTCGCTTTGGTTTTGCATAGGTGTTAACCAATTTGGAACCAATAGTCTTATCGCTATTTTCTTGCACATGCATCCAATGCACAAAGCCAACTCATCATTACAAACTTGATTGAGAGAAATTTCATGTCTAAAATAATGTTTTTTATAAGAGAGTTGTATGCTTGTTTGAAATTACAGATTAATAGATCATGTACCAAAAACCATGGTTTTTGTTTAATTTATCTATTTTTTATTTAAAAAAACCAAGGGCTATTCAAAAACACATTTGGGGCTACTCCCTGGCCTGACAATGTCCCTAAGTGTCATTGACTATTTTAGATTTAATTTATTGACACGCTTATAGTTTATTATGCTTTCGTACAGTTACTTTTAATAATTAACCCATTATTGTATAATTTTGTTCTGCATGGACTCTAGCTTGGCACAATTATGTGGGGGAATTAAGCCTTACTTTTACACATATCAAAAAGTATTATTTAATAAATGCTATATCTATATTAATAGATGATTAGTTAATTCAAAAATGTATAATATAATTGATTACATTCCACCGTCCACCGACTTTAGCTTATTGCATGGCTCGATGGAAAACCAGGTATGATCTTTGAATTAACTTCATTCAATTAATATTAGTTTTAGGAAGAGGATAAATTACTTTCTCAACACAAATATCATAGTTAAACACTTCAATCTCGAATTTGAAGTGGTAAATTATTTAGTTGTGTGACTGGATCAATCATATGCCTATGGAAACAGAAGTTTAAAGAAGTTTTGTTGGCCCTGCGATGGACCGGCAACCTGTTTTGCTATATTCTTGTTTAAACTCTTAACTTTGTACAGCATCTTTGAGTGTTTTGAAAAGCACTGTATAAATAAAATGTATTATTTATACATTATATTATTATATACAATTAATAAATTATAGTGGGTGTTGATCTATACAAAGCAGTGTTAGGAAGCAAAATGCTATAAGATAAGCACCAAATGCAATGTATTATGAAAGCTGAAGTTATGTGACGCAGGGTTTGCTACCTCCAAGTCTGTTGATTGTTGAATGTGCATAGATTTTTTGGTCCTTATTAGCGGATGAGCGAAGATTGTGCTTGAAAGGCGTCCTTGGTAGCAGATTTTCAAATGTTCCTAATGGAAAGCGGCCTTGTGTAATAGACCACATGGTTGAATATGCTGTGCTATCGTTTTCATCTTTAGAGACAGGTGGCTTTCCCTAGTCCGAAGATACTTCAATCGTAAAGTTCTGTTTTGGCGAGTCCGCTTTCCTCAAAACGTCGAAGGGGCTGTAACCACATGGAATTTATATAGCTTTGACTAAATCCATAGATTTAAATGATCAAACTTGAAAATGTTCCACAAAGTTAGGCAAAATATAACTTGTCTCCTTGTTATGAATGTTTCAGTTCCAAATCATATGCATACTAGCTAGAATAGAAGAGTAATAATCTAAAATAAAAAAATGATAGTGTAGAAAGTGTAGGTGACATCTTGGTTCCAATTTATGTGTCACGTATATTGTTACAAGTACATGTGCATTGAAATTCTTGGTGACCAGCTCTAGAGATATGCAATCAAATAACAATGAAATACCAGATTAATAGTAAATGGTGAAATTACAAACTTTTGGCCTCATTAATACTGACACATTTACACAAAATTACAATTTGTTAATTTGTTTTTATTGAAAATTTTAGCTAAATAACCAAAATCTGAAGATTTGTTTGTTTACCTACTTGATTTAAATAAATCTTAACTGGTTTGACCTGCAATAAAAAAGTTTACCCTCCTCTGTGAAGTAGTAAAAGATTTTGTTGTGAAGTGTTGCATAATACATTCTCCAAATATGGGACTTGTTGCAAAACAATGTGAGGTTTGTGACTTTGGCACAGTCTTGCGAAGTGTGCAAAATGACAAAGGGCTTAAGGTGATTAAAAGATAATGCAATTTGTCCAAAATATATCACATCGCTTTTTGGTATACATTTTTATTCAACACTTTATTATGTAATCAGATCCTACAGCTCTGTGGTTAAATGTACTGACAAACCATTGAAAAAAACTAAACTTTTTATTTAGCCTGTAACATGTATTACAAGTCGTATTTGTTTGTTAGGAAATTCGCTTGGCCATTGTCGTAACACATTTCTTTGGTTGCCAGTTAGACAATGTGTTTTTGCAACAATTACCAACCATCTTCTTAAAAAAACTTGCATATCAAAAAGGTTTAGTGTTGCACTATATTAATTTACATGTAACGTTTTAATTTGTGTATAATTTGGACTAAGCAAGAACAAGATCTTTCTCTGAGGTTTTTGCAATCACTGATACTAATCCCTTTTGCTGTAAGGGAAAACCCATGGGAACTATTTATGTTCTATAGGAGGAAAATAAAATGCACAGGAAATTATTCATGTCATACAATTGGTTGTTTAGAACCTGGGAATAGGAATATGCGGTTTGGCCTTTGCACAAAGATTTTTCCTTATTCAAATGGATAAAAAAGCTTCATCACAAATTCTATATGAACTTTTATTTTTGGTAATGGAAAGATTTGTCATTTGCAAATAATCTATCTTTTTTGCCATATTTTTTTGGTACAGGTCACTGATGCAAAATGATACAGAATTACTTTTATATTAACTTGTGATTTATTTATAAGAGAAATATGATTCACTATTGAAAAAAACAAAAATGGTCATTTTTCACTTCAAGAGGGTTGTGGTATTTGAGTCCAGGACTTGGATTTATACAATATATTTGTCTCGTTTTCTCAAAACTCTAAACACATAATCGCAAACACAAAATGAGAACATAAACTGCATTCAAAGCTGTTTTATCACTTTCCAAAATGAGATAACGTGGTTTGTGGTTACTATAGAGTACTGTGTGTAGTGCTACATTCAGAAAACTGAATGTATAAAGTAGCTTGCAATTTTTCAGATTTGGCTTAGGGCAGCACAGTGGCTCAGTGGTTAGCACTGTTGCCTCACAGTGAGAAGGTCCTGGGTTCAATCCCCACCTGGCCCTTTCTGTATGGAGTTTCCATGTTCTCCCTGTGTTAAAGTGGGATTCCATCCCACTGTCTAAAAACATGCAGGTTGATTGGTGACTCTAAATTATCTGTATATGTGAATTTGTTTGAGATGTTGTGTTAACCCTGCGATGGACCAGTCCCCTTTCTAGGGTGTACCCAGTATCTTGCCCTATGTTGGTCGGGATAGGCTCCAGCCTCCTGCGACCCTGCTTAGGAGAAGCGGTATCGCTAATGGAGGGATTTGGAGTTTGGTACATGAGTTTAAGATTTGCTTTTCAAGTTCCAGTTTTAGTGTGTAAACAATTGTGAAACTTTAACGGGCATTGACCACACCATTGCGCTATCACCCACCAGCTGTTGACACACGGCAGTTTGGGTCCATGGATTTATGGTGTGCCTTATACAAAATTACTATATTAAATGAAATGTGTTCTATAAAATTTCAAACATGCTTTTCGCTTGTCAATGTTGGGGTGTAATGAACTACATGTAATTGAAACAATAGTTTTCAAGAACAAAATTAGGAGTTGCTCTCTGATGACCTGGGTGAGCTAGATAGAAACATGGGTGTTTCCAACATCCACTCCATAAAATGCCGTTAGGAGCCTTTGAGAAATAATTGACCCTTCCTTGTCATTTGAGCCCCATATCTGCATATCTTCTCCTGCTTGAACAATTGCAATGTCATCCTCTAGCCGTCCAGCAACCACAATAAAATGATTCCACTACATAAAAAACTCAATCTTAGGAACATTGTTGGGATAATGTTGTAGTTTAGGCTGAATTAAATACAAATATTAAACAAGTTTAGGTCATAAGATCAATTAAATAAAAACTCTAAATATTCCGACCACTGGAATTGAAATAGTTAATTCAATCTACACCACAGTGCCCATAAATCGTTCTGTAAATTAAACTAAAAACCAGCCAGTTCTCCATTTTTTTAAATGGCGGTGTGAGGGTTTTGACGGCGCCTGTCCAGTAGAGGGCGCTGGAGGGCTGTGGTGGGGAGACCTGCAGCTGACTAATCATGGATTGACAACAGGTGTGGGGAATCCGGTAATTGGTCAGCTGTGGGTTATTTATGGGTGTCTGTTTGTGTCAGCGGGAGGTTGGTGGAAAGGAGCCTGAGACATTGGAGCAGGCTGGTCATACTAAGAGAAAAACAATAAAGCATTGTAAATCCACTTTAAATCAACTCAATCTGTGCCTGACGTTTGTGTTACTTCACAGGCGGTAGTTTAAAAAATCAGACAGGACCCGTGATGACTAGGGGTGTCACAAGAACCAATACTTTAGGACAACGCTGATGCCAAAATAAAAATAAAAATGTGACAATACCCGTTTTCTACTGTTCCTGTGTATCCCCCTTTTTTTCGCGTATTTTCCAAGGTGAGAGAACAATGTTCTGTTACAGTCCTTTAAGTGTTTGGCTCAATCCATGATTTACATCTCCCCTGCTGTTAGGCAAATCTCCCCTACTGTTAGCAAAATTAAATAAAAGACCAGAAACAATCAACAATAGATATACAAGCACAGCCTCAGCCAAAGAAAAACAAAGCAAACAGGAAAAGTTTGTTTATCTTGAAATGTGCTAGGTCCTCCCCTGTATACTTTAAGGGAAAGCAAGCCTTTCGGTAAATTAACTGTTGTAGTTTTTACCCAAATGCAGCAAGGAATCATTTGTGACTCCTTGTTATCTCGCTTAGAAGAGATATATTTTGTGTGAATACTTTTTTTAAGATAATTATGTAAATAGGATTTCAAGCTGTTATCTAAAGTTCTAACTGCGCCTCAAGTCTGTTCTACCCACTGTACTTTATTCAAATTCGACTGGGTTCGTTTGAAATAGACTTTATTTTTGTATTATTAGGAGGCTCTTATATGTTCTCTACAATAACTCATCTAATAGCACTCAGGAAGCTTTAATTTCTCTTGATGCCGAAAAGGCTTTTGACCGAGTTGAGTGGTCATACCTGTTTTACACGGTCAGCAAATTTGGTTTTGGTGATGCTTTTTTATTTTGGATTAAGTTGCTTTATTCTAATCCACAGGCCTCAGTCAGGACTAATAACACTTGGTCAGGGTACTTTTGCCCCATCTCTCAACAAGACGGGTGACGGTTCAGTCTCCTTTTATTTGCACTGGTAATTGAGCCTCTCGCTATCGCACTTTGATTAAATCCAACTATCACAGGTATAGTGCAATATCGTTTGAAAGGAAAGATCTCACTTTACGCCGATTATTTACTTTTAAACATCTCGGATTTGCACACATCTATTCCTGCTGCTTTGCCCTTGCTTTCACATTTTGGTTGTTCGTCGGGATGTAAGCTGAACTTGAGTGAAAGCGAGTTGTTTCTCAACTATGTAGATCCTAAGACTTTTCCCTTGCATGGTTTCCCTTTTATGTAGCTGACAGTTTTACATATCTTGGAATTCAAGTTATATATAAACCGAAAGATTTATTTTGGGCCAACTTTTCTCCTTTGTTGTTGAAAGTTAAGGAAGATTTTGAGCGTTGATCCTTACTTAAATTATTCTTGATAGCTCGCATTGTGTTAAAATTAATGTGGTTCCCCATTTTGTATCTTTTTCAATGTGCCCTAATTTTTCTAACTAGCTCCTTCTTCTTCCAGCCAGGTAGATTTTCTTTTTTCAAACTTTCTTTGAGATATGGTCCCTAGGCTGTCAAGGCAATATTTGCAAAGACCTAAATGTTTAGGGGGATGGCTTTGTCTTGTTTCAAATATTACTATTGGTTCTCCAATATTTTGAGTTCAGCAGTGAACCATGGAGCCTGGCAGGTGTAGGAGACAGTCAGCGTCTTGAGAGGGGCAAGAGTGCCAAGGTTGTCCTTCAAGACAGTGTTATAGCAGTGGGTGTGGTGCCCACAGAAGAAACCACGAGTTGGCGCCAATGCGTGCGGTCAAAAAGATTTTGAAACAGATTTTGAGTCTGACCGCTAGTCAAAGCACTTTAACTCGTATTTTCTCACCAAAGTTCTCCTCTCTAATGGGTTTTAGTGAAGAAATAATATGGAGTTATGGGCGCTGGAGAAGCTACATCTTGCATATCTTTATTTGTCATCGTCGTCTTCTCTGTGGATTCAATACCAGGTCACAAAAAACATTCTCTATCACAGACGGACTAAATTTATCGCCCATCTGGCAGCAACTTCAAAGACGCTGAATGGCTTAACCTCTGTAAAGAAAAAGAGGAATTCCTCTAAACAGTCGAAACTAAATAAGCTTAAAAATAGGACCAAATCAGACAAAATGTGTTTGAAAAGGTCGGCACAAAGCAGTGCTACAAAAACTAAAACATTTTTGCTTTTTACAGCTCATGCAGCAACTCTATGATCCGTAAACGAAGGCATATATTATATTTTTACATTTCACAACCACTAGCTCTACAACTAAAATAAAAACCGCTATAGGTAAGCCACATTCAAAATCAGCATGTCATTTTGAATTAGTTTTGACTATTAAGTGTTTTATCTATTAAGATTAAATTGGTTTAGTTTAGTGTTCTGACGCTTTTTAAAATGACATAAATTCTATTATTGGATTAGTTGGTCTACGTTTTACAGTAGCCTGCTCGTCTCAGTACTCAAATAGTCATTTAAAGTAAATCCATTACTTTGTTGCCATTTTGTGTGGTTAACTGCTGTTTTAGATGTAGTCAGATAATGCATCATTTAGATTTGTTTAATAATAATAATAATAATACATTCAATTCATAAGGCGCCTTTCAAGGCGCTCAAGGTCGCCAATTAAAAAAAAGAAAACATGTCTTGCAATTTTGTCCTTGTGAAAAGCTAATAAAAGATGGTTTCGTTCAGGAAAGCTTAAGGAACTTGGATTGTCAGATGACCTGTGCATAATAGTTGGCAATTGTTTTTTTATTCATTTTCGATGGCTTTTTTTACTTAATTGATTATATTTAGTTAATTTTGCATTGTATGCACATTACCATATTGAAAAAAGAATTATTACAAAGTAGTTTGAACTACTAAATAGACTAAATATAATAATCTTTACATATTTAGATTATTTTTGACGTGTTTTCATATCTCGATCATGTTACAAACTAGAAAGGCATTTCTTCATGCAGATGTGATTACGTTTTCACCATCAGTGACCACACAGTGTTGCTGGCCAGCCCCCTAAAATAACAGCTGATGCACTACTATGTCCCCATGTGTTAGTGGACAACGCTGTACTGAACATATGTGTAAACGTCCACTTGAGGCCAGTTGAAACATCTGACTTGTGACATTCATATAAATATTGTGAACCATGTCATACATTTGAATCTTTAAATGGTATGGTTAATTGGAGGACAGATTTAAGTTTAATTTAAGTTTGGCTGGTTTGAGTAAATTCGTCGGAGCCGCGCAGAAAACGCAAAAAGTGTTACAACCCTCCCTGGTCCCCTCTACCTCCATGTGTTAACTCAATCCTCGTTTTAAGGTATCTGGCAAACCTCTATTGTCAAGTGTTAATGCCGGTTCAATACAGATGATTGTACCATTGAAACACTCGAAATAAACTAAATTAAACTGTGCTGCAGTTCTTTTGGCTTCATCAGACTGTGACCTTCAGCATGGTCACATTGTCATGATTCACTTGATCAGTTTGCAGCGGTTGGGAAAGGTGAAGCGGGCGATTTACCAGCCAGTCTACGTTACCACCCTCAACTATGGTCATGAGCTTAGGGCAGTGACCGAAAGATTGTTGTCGCGAGTACAAGCAACAGAAATTTGTTTTGTCCGTAGGGTGGCCATGCTCAGTCATAGGAATAGGGTAAAGAGCTCAGCCTTTTGAAGGGTAGAGCCGCTGTTCCGTCGCATTGAAAGGAGCCAGATGAAGTTGTTCAGGCCTTCTGGGCGCCTCCTGTTGGAGATGTATTGGCTGGCCCAATGAAAGGAGACCCCTGGGTAGACCCATAACATGCTGGAGAGATTATATAACAGTCTGACTTGTAAATGCCAAGGATCCACCAGGAGGAGCTGGAAAACGTTGCTGGGGATATGCTTCCCATACACTTACCTATGATGCCAGTTTTTCACAGTTTTTATCGACTTCAAGCCTCCCACAGTTGGCACAGTCAAAGTTCCACAAGCGGTGTAGTCACTCGCACTTTACACTGTGTACTCACACCGTTCCTTTTGACCGGTGTCTTATTACCGTCCCCCAATGCGTTAGAGGATTCTCTCATTCAGTGTCTCATAGTTTTGGAGAAACAAAACTGGTATGCTGCAATCTCTCTTATTTTCACAAGCTGTCTATTGTGTCGAGTCTTACATCTCCTTTTTCTCCACCAACTGCACTCTCTTAATTAAATGCATGGCAATTATGTGTCACGGCAAAGTTAAGAAACAACAAAATACTACAAAAGTAAATTAATCAGATAAAGTATTTCAAAATTTTTGTTATAAAATCGTAATTAGACACAAGATTACGGCATACAACCATCACATTATTTTTTTTGGGTGCAATTATTTGCTCCAAACCCCTGCATCTTTTAGCAAATGCAAATCAGTCAAATAAAAAAAAATAACTGCCAGTCATATGCAAAATGTGGTTGACAGGTCAATCAGCTCTCTTTTTTTTTTTTAAATATTGCACGTTAGGTTGGCTAACACCACCAGGCCTATGGTATATAATGCTTATCTTCAGTCTCCTGAAGTGCTTCAAGGTCTGCTGCTGATTAACATCATGAACTTCCTCTACATGCTTGCAACATTCCTAGCAGTTCTGTACTCTTTGCAGAGCGTCTCTTTAAAGGTAATCCTAAATCAACATTGATTAAGAAATATAATTTGTCGTTGAAAAAAATTCTTAAGGTTTTTAATAATTACTTTTATGACAGGCTTCCTTTGAAAAAGATGGAGAGGGTAATGGTAAGTTACATCCAAGTTGACATAAATTGTGGTGCATTGACATTCAGTTTCGGCCCATTGACTTTGGCCCCCAACATTTTAGGACATTTGTTTAGCTGATATCAGAGATTTATTGTGATTTGTGGACCTTAGTTGCATTGACCTGCACGGGGCCACTTTGATGTCAATCTGATTTATACATTCATCAGATAACAGCATTGAGGCAGATGTGATGTCCGTATCATCTCTGATTGAGAGGGCTAATAGTCATGTAGGTAAGACCTCCCTCCTTTGTCTACCCAAGTCATGGAATATTATTTAAGATCAACATAAATAGTATCATAGAATAGAATTGTATTATAGAATGATTTCTAATTCTGGATTTGTAGGAGAGGGTCTTGATGAGCCGGTGGTAATGTATGGGGACATCGCAGTGATGTTTGGCTTCCAGAATGCAGACCCATGTACAGCCCGTGGCTGCAAGTGGCCAAAGTCCTCTGACGGAAATGTTTATGTGCCCTATCGCATTTCCAATGACTACTGTAAGTTCAACTCTACCTCTAGAATTGTCTAATAAAAACCCTCAAATACACTTAAAGTGTAAATTATGTTGTTGTTGAATTTATTCTTCATGTTTTTAGCCATAAGGTAGGTAGTAAGATGAATGACCTAATCTTTAAAACCTTTTTTTTTTCTTTTACAATTTAGGTGTCTTCACTGTATATTGTTTTATAAAAATTTATAAAGCAAATGTTTTAAGTGCAGTTAAATAGGAACTGAAGTTAAACAATGTGCATGAATAATGTGCAGTTCATTTCAAGTTTGTTTAAATGGCATCACAGTAAATGCGGTTTTATGTGTTGTGTATATGTTGTTGAAAAGCAACTAGGGAAAGGAACACCATAATACAAGGTCTACAATCTTTTGCTATCGCCACTTGTATCCGCTTCACACCTCTCAACCAGCAACGAGACTTTGTGGATATCCAGTCTCGCTCTGGGTGAGCCAACTTTAACAAAATACCTGATTATTGCCATTTTATTTTATTTAAATGTTATTTGTATTTTATTTAAATTTGTAAAAACAACTTTTGATTGTATCACTTTCCAACTTTTCTAAGGTGTGCTTTGGGTTTTTACTCCGATCTCAGGTGTTACTCGTTTGTTGGTCGTCGTGGAGGAGGTCAAGTGGTGTCCCTGAGCAGGATGGGTTGTGTGTTCAAGTCTGTGATCCAGCATGAGTTGCTGCATGCCCTGGGCTTCGACCATGAACAGACACGCTCCGACCGTGACGAGCACATTCGTATCCTTACAGAGAACATCATACCTGGCAAGTGACACCTAAATTATGTACTTCCTTTATTTCACCTTAGCAGCTGGCTTAGAAAACTGTTTGCAGTTTCTATTTTTGTAGGTGCTATACTCATTTGCTCTCTTTTTGAGCTGCATTTTTAAACATTTGAAAATAGTTAAAAGTAGTTCAAATTCTGCCAAAGCGCATCACTGGTAAATTGTTTAGTTTTGACAGCCGACCAAATAAAGTTTTTAAAGGTAGGACTAAAAATTACATAAACAAACGCCGCCTATGGAAGCCCATAAGGTACATTTTTCTAATGAAATGTTGAAATGCTTCAATAGCAAGTTAAAAGCTGCTTGACATTGCATTTACATCAAAGTCCTACCTCACCATACTACGGACAATTTTAAAGTGATAACTCAAAAAATCGAAAAAATGTATCCTAATTTTTCATTTGTGCAAGAATTATTCATGTCACAATTAAGTGTAAAATATTTTGTCAAACAATATGAAATTGCATTTTCAAAGACTTCATCTTCAGTACAACGCTGTGCATTGGACAAAATTCTAACGCAATACGCAAATCAGCGCTAGTAAGGTTATTTATTCAGTTTGATGCTCCATCTATCCATCGATTAGCAATACCGCTTATCCTATGCAGGGTCGCGGGGGGCTGGAGCCTATCCCAGCCAAAATATGGCGAGATGCAGGGTACTCCCTGGACAGATTGCCGGTCTATCACAAGGCTAACATATAGGTACAGACAACTAATCACCTTCACACTTATGGACAATTTACAGTCACCAATTAACCTGAACATGGACTGTGGGAGGAAACTGGAGTACCCGGAAGAAACCCACACCAACACAGGGAGAACATGCAAACTCCACACAGAAAGGCCCTTGGGTCAGGTGGCAATCGAACCCGGGACCTTCTTGCTGTGAGGCAACAGTGCTAACCATTGAGCAACCGCGCCACCTTCAGTTTGATAATTATAATTGATATTGTACAAACATAGATTTGAACGTTGAAAATAATGCAGTTATGCCCAGACTAGAAGCCCAGAGCAAGGGTCCAGCTATATGGCTTTCCTGCTTCCCTTTGTTTGAGCACTGTCATTGTGAAGAAATAGAGAGATTTAAAAATATATACCTATCTGAATGAATGCAAAAACCAGGCTTGCAGCTCAAAAAGGAATTGCAAAATAGCAGCACCAAAAGCAAGATGGTGCAAGGTTAATGAAGCAAGTCACCAAACAGGAAGTGACTTCGTAACTAAGAACAGGCCTTGATGAGAGGGCTGACAGATTGCGTTTGATTGTTAATTTTCCATCTCAAAGACTTGACATTGCAAATGCAATAGACTCCTAGCACTGATTTGTATATAGCATTTGAATATTGTCTACTTAACACAGCGCAGTGCTGAAGTCTTTGAAAATGCAATGGCAAATGCGATTTTATTTTCAAATTGTTCGACAACTGCGGATACATTTTTAATGTGACATAAATAATGCTTGCACAAATGGGAAATTAGGATGCATTTTGAAATTTCTTTTTCAAGTTTGAATCAACATTTTCCACTGTATGGCAGTGGAGGACGTTGAAAATGTAATGTCAAACAGCTTTCGCATTTGAATTTATTTGAATACTGACTCAGAAAGCCCATTGGAACACTTGAAAAGGCAAATACCAATGAGATGATTGCATTTTCTTTTACATTGTGTCACAATTTAAACATACAAATTTGTAAAGTGAAATGCTTTTGTTGACTTGCATTTTCATATTCAACTGAACATTTTCATTTGAATATTGTCTTTTGTGGGTTTCCATATTTGCCATGGAAGAAAATGAATTCAGCAAGCTCATATTTCCAAAAGGTTTACGTTTGTACAATTAAAGGGTGCCTTTAAATTGAGTCAGTTGTATTATACTTGTGTAAAACGTTGAAATAAATGAAAAGCTCTGTACATTCAGAGAATCTTGCTCTTTTATTGGGCCTAAAGTTGTGACACTGGTCTAGTGACAGTGTCGTGACCACGCTTTTTGTGTGCAAACGTTAGGTCTGCCATACATTTAGTAGGCTACAAACAAGGATTTGGTTTCTATAATAGTTCATTAGAATAACAAACCATTACATTAGTGTTATGAAAAGATAAAAATCTGTACCGTAACTAGCTAGCATTCTGCTAGACTTCCCTTCATATGGTTGCATAGACAAACCGCCTATGGCTACATTGCAACAAAAAGCACAGCGTCGGTGACCGTGTAGCGCGTTGAAAGCTTACATTTTGATGAAAAGGCGTGGCGCTTTGCATTTTAGCGCGTTCAGTAGACATGGCCCATAACCAATATTATTCAGATTTGAACAACCTTTTGAATGACTGTTACGTTTCCCATTTCACCAACTACAAATTAGTATTTTATATTGCTTCCTGGTCACTCGCTCAAATGTCACTCTCCTGTTTATATTTCTGTGACATCCCTGTTCTGTATAGCCCCCCTTCTTATGCCCCCTTAAAATTATTTCCTTATCATGAGGAAGAAGGTGACAGCAAACGACACAGGCTATCTTAGGTTTACCAATATTATCTAAATCTGTATGGTTTCATAAGTATGTTTCATGACGAAGTAAATGCTTTTAAAGGGGTGTCTGTTATTCAAAATTTTACATTTTGGAGGAAACTGTGGTAACTAAACTGGTTATAAACGTTTGCTAAGTGCTCGACTTTAGCAGTTGTTCTTCTTGTAGTTCTTAGTAAGGTAAACTTGGTGTACTGGCTAGCTAAAGTCACAGCAGTAGTACCAGCTTGAGCAAAACAAGCTTTCTGCGCTCAAAATTGCCTACTATGCATAATTGACATACCACATTTTAGCAAAAATTAGTATGCAGGATTTAAATGGTATATAGGATGTGAAAAATTACCATGGAAAAGTTCCAGGATGACATACTCAAATTGGGAATGGTTAGTATCTGAGAGAGACTACTAGACGATGCTTCATGCCTGAAAATAGCTTTGACAGCATTAAACTAGCTTTAACGGCATTGCAAAAGTGCCAGGGTTTGGGTCACATACTCTAGTTGAGTATATCATCAACAACTGCTTTGCAAATGTAATACTATTTCTGTATCTTTGTATCTTTAAAGTATTCTATATTTTGATTGAAATAGCCAACATTTGGTATGTACACATTGAGAATGCAGTAGATATTATTTAAGTCAGCGACTCCGAACACAGCCTTACTGTTTGCTTGGGTGACTTGGAGGGTGGCATAGACCCAAAAAGTGTGGGAAATATTTTTCTTTCTTTAAACTTAATAACATTCATTGCTCAGCATTTTGTGAAACTTGTGGTATTTTATTTTGTCCGCTTTGAATGTGGAAAAATATTTCTGAGCTGAGAATATAAGCTGTGGGGTTTGAGACTTGTTTGGCCATTTGAGACTAGAATAATAAACTGAAGAAATGTTTTGTGTGTTGCTTATGGTTTATTATATTATTAAATCTGTTGCTGCACTAAAATATATGTATATATTGGGGACCTATTGGAAAATAGAATGCACCACAGACCGATCATAAATTAACTGTGATGAATAACTGTAACTGAATACATATATCCAGTAACTAAAAAAACACTGGTGTTAAAGCATGCTGACTTTGCCCCAAGATCTTTTTTAAATTATGGGACTTGTCTAATCACTGTGATTTCCTTTAAGGTCAAGAACACAACTTTAGAAAAATCCAAACCAATAATCTCGGCACGTCGTATAACTACAACTCTGTCATGCACTATGGAAGGTAAACGATTCCAAGCAATATAGCTTTGGTTGTGCTAGTCATTTACAGGTCAAGCCACCAGAGTACAGTATACAATATCTGACACATTCATTGCGAGGCATATACAAAAAAATTCTAATAAACCATTTGAGGATAAAATGCATTCATTGCACATGAGTAAGACATATCAGTGTCTATATTTTGCACCACACTCCCCAAAACTATGTTTTATTATAAATTCCAAAGTTAGGATAACAATAATCTTATGTGTTTGTGTTGTGTGGTTGTAGGTTTGCCTTTTCCCGTAATAGACAGCCAACCATTGTTCCTATCCCTGACAGTAACGTGGTCATTGGAAGAGCGACTCAGATGAGCCCTGTCGATATTTTGAGAGTCAATCGACTCTATAACTGCAGTAAGTAGGTTTTTGTGCATGATTAAAAGAACTGTCGTCTCTGTGAGTAGAACTGCTACCTGATCACCAAAAGGTCTTTAGTACAGCCCCAACACCCCTGCTGGGGTGTGTTTGAACAAGGAAATAAAATTCAAATTAATCTAAGGGAACTGCCACTGTAATCTAAATTACGTTAATCTATAACCAAACTCAGGAATTGGTAGATCAAGTTAACAGTTTCACAATTTGAAATATTGAGTACAGAAATATTGATGATAATTTATGACAACTTGATGTGGTCAAAGGTGGGGCTGAAGTCCCTGTTGAGGCCTACACTAAGGCATTATGGTTTATGCATTGTACATGCAAAATTACACAAAAAGCAACTTGAAATTTGTTTTGTATGCACTGAGCGTTTTTCCTCCTTTTATTCGCAGGTATATCTAATTGACGTTTAAACAAGTTTAAACGTGAGCAGAAGCCTTGGACTTATTTACTTAACTGCAATTATTAAGGAATGTGAAGAATAATTTACATTTTGTGACTATATCAGATAACATTTTATAATAGAATGAATGCTTTGTTTTGGATAAGCTATATATAGGCATATACCCAATCACAATGCCACTTTAATATTGAGCAATACCGTCTGTGATACATAGCTAGAGTTAAGAAATTATGTTGGATTTAAATATTTTTTGAAGACTTTTAAAAACAATAAAAAAAAATTGTTGAGATCCCCTGTTAAAATAAGTTACTATGATCTGCAATTTAATTTACAATGTGTCTGCCGGATACTTGATGCAGTGATGTTATGTGTGCTCCGAGCTGGCAGGTGTGACTCGTAACTGTCTGCGTCTGATAAGTGCCGTGGACTAGAAATAGGACCACTAGCATTTAGAAATCTAGAAGGAACCCGCAAAAATACTTTAACAGAAGTAATTAAGGGAGAATAGTCCTGCATCTATTGGAGTTAGGCATGTTGAGCTTTACAGTTGTAGCTGTTGTGGATGCCATGTCTTTCCAAATTTATTTGTAGAATTCTTAGAAAACTACATTTACTTCATTAAGGTGCTTGGGGTGCTCTGTCTGTATTTATTGAATTATGAATGCATTATCCATTATTATATCATCATAGAAATTTCAAGGATACCACAAACTTTTTCGGAAATTAGGAATAGAATGTCAGTTAGAAATAATTAAACATCAATTGGGCCATCCATCATTTCAAATATGCAAGTTTTCCCCAGCCCTCATAAGGGTCATAATAGATTTCAGCACGGAAATGTCCCTCTAAGGTTTGCATATGAGTATGAAGACCAGTCAAGAATTTAGGCATCCTAAATATATGTTCAACGTATGGTTAAAACTATGGCAGCCTTCATAACTAGAAAATCTATTTATTTGGACAAGTGTGAATGCAAGTTGTTGCACGCAATGTGATGTTGCTGACTGCTTAGCACGCAGAATCTACCCTGGCTTCAGCACAAGTGGACTGTGCTACAGACAGTGTTCGAAATGCACATTTTGACTGTTGTAAGCATATTCTGAATGAAAAAATATGAGCAATTATTTGGTTCTCAATCAGCTTTATTTAAGAAAACACTAAAAAAAATGCTAAGTTTACAGAGCTCTGGGTCTTACTATGTTTCCCTGACAAATTACAAAGTGTATCAGTTCTCAGAGTCTGGTCCTAAGCTTTCCCTGACCCTAAGTATTATAAAGGAATACAGCAAGGGTTGTGCCTGCAGACATTTAATCACTGTTTGCGCATCTTCTTTTTTAGCAGTAAAATAAACCACTGTTAAGCTCTGCCTCCTCTCGTCCAAATCGCACCTTGCTGGAGCTGAGGCCAATTTCTGTACTGTTACCACTATGTGTTTTACCAAACTCTTAAAGCAAATCACTTAGATCCCTGGGTTTTCCCTGTCCCAGTATTATTTAGGCGTACAGCATGAGTTGTGCCCACGGGACATTGTTCTCTTTGATTGGCGGCCTCAAGGATTCCTCTCTTATTTGACTACAACCGTCTCATTGCCCCCTGTGCGTTGCTTAGAATTTAACAGTTAGTTGCACACATACTCAGTTGCACACTTTATTAATCAATGATTGGTCAGCCCTGCTTGATTATAATACACTGAAATAATTCACAACACCCCCTTTTGGTCTCACTCATGAGACCACCACATATCAAATCATCCTATCGTTCTGCCTCAGTTCCCCAGCCTCTCCTTCCCATACGACCACCTGTAGCTGTCTTGTCTTCACCATCCAAGCCGTATCCGTGCCATTTGAGCAGACTTTCCTGATCCTGCTCCAGCACCAAAAGTTGATAAGTTGGGGGAGGAAGAAGGGGGTCCACGACAGTCGTGATGAAATGCTTGCAGAGAGAACGAATACATGGTATACATTAACGACCACACAAAGCCCTATGTCGGATGGGATAAAAAACACATTTAATATGAACATAAAGGTATATTTTTTGCAATATTTTTTATATATTTACGTTTTCAATATTTTTATTTTTATCTTCAAACTTATGTTTCTCTTATATTTCCTTTTCTATTGATATTAACATTTTAAAAAATATAAACCATTTTAATGAATATAAATGAAATTTTTTATTATTTAAATTTGTTTTTATTTGTAGTAATTGGATGGGATCAAGTGGATGGGAATTTCATGCTAACTTGATGTTTTCCTTAATTGTGAATATGTGGAATTAAATGACAAAATCATCCCAAGACATAGGATTTTAAGCATGTTTTTAAATTTTTTTTCCAAGGTTTGCCTTCAGATATAGTTTGGCCATTTCACAACGATCTAATACGTCAAGAAATCCTATCGCTACCCCCCAAAAAATGGCACAGTCCTTGCGACTAGTTCACCATAACAGGACGTCAGGTTTTAAACGAACAGATAGTATGCTTGCAACGTTTTCAGCATTTTCAGGGGCCTAGGAGTTCACGTGGATTACCAAGGGCCCGGGAGTTTAGTGCTGTCATGTGAAATAGTGTCTGGCTGCGAAAATGTGTCCGGCTTGCGTCCAGCTCGTGTCTGGCGCGTGTCACAATGTTACATTTTGCTACATTACATTTCGCAGGCTAAAGGGCTCGCGCCAGCGTCTGTCATGAGCTAGGCAACACTATCAAATCTACCTCACAGCGGCTCGTTCAGTCCACATTAAGTTATGAAGTTAATGAAGACTTGCAATTTGTGTATTTTAATAATTATATATAGGTCAGAATTGATGATATGTATTTAAAATAATAATGTTTTCCTTAACTTTGCTTTCGTAAAAGAATCCTCAACATTAAGTATTTAAACTGTAAATTTAAAAAATATATGATGTCAGATATATGATAAATGTTTAATAAACGGCATGAAACATTTATATTTGTTTAGTTAATCAGAAGAAATAAAATTTTTGGTCGCAATTTTTTATTTGCATAGAGCGCTTGACCCCGAGTGATAATCATTGACAGCACTGTTCATTGGATGACAAGCTCGATATAACCTGACCAATTGTAGGCGTGAATGAAATTGTACTGCACAGCAATTGGATGAAAAGCATTACATTTCCACGTGGGGCCCTTTTGCCCAAGAATCGAGTGTGGCAAGATGTAACATTGTAGCAAAATACCCATTGTGACGAAAGCCAGACACATTTTCGCAGCCGGACACTATTTCGCATGACAGTGCCACGGACTTCTGCTTTAACCTAGGAGAAGTTTATTTGGGGTATAAACGCCTCTCTGGTGCAGAGGTTATGGACGTGTAGTCCCCGGAGGTGTGACTATGGAGGAGCTGGGGTAGGCGGAGGGTTTCCCTTGGGAAGGAGGTTCTGCAGGGGACCGTGTGGTCCATGGGTTGGAAAGGGGGTGGTGAGAGATGCAGAGTCTGGCGGGGTGACTTTGCGTGAGAGGCCCAGGCAGGACTAGCGTGGAGACGCGCTGCTTTGTTTCCTTCCTGCGGGAACAGCAGGTAATGCAGGCATTTTTTAAATTAGGGCAGGCATGCAGGCACCGGGAGTTACTGTTGCTGGTGTAGGGGAAAAGGCAGAGAGGGGAGGGAAGGGAGGCCCTGTCGAGGGTTTTGTTCTCTCTTTTTTTCTCTGGTTTTTGGGCCCTGGTTCTGTAGAGGGCACACAGGGGAAACAGTTGGAGAGATAGGCAAGTGAGTGGGCACCTCTCCCTGCCTGCCCCCCCCCCCCCTTTTCTTTATGGCCCTGCTCCATTGGAGCAAGAGAGGGAGGGAGGGAGAGACAGGGAACCTGAGAGAGGGGAAGAAAGGCAGGGAGAGGGGCCCACTCACATTCCTGATGCCCAGTCGAGAGTGTTGTAAATGGGTCTGCTCATCACTACATCAGGGATTTGTGTAGAACCACAGATTTTTGGGCGCCTTCTAGGCCGCGACCCTCGGGGCCGTTGCAAGCTTAATGTTCCTGCATGATAACGGGATAACGGGGTTTGGCGGGACTAGTGGTTACCTCCAAGTACTGAGTGAGAGGCGATCCATATTCGGGATAGAGAGAAAGGGGTTCCGGCTCTAAGAGGTGGCTGGAGGAGGTTAAAGCGCCTCCGTGGTGAGTGGCCCCCGCGCGGCGGGTCAACTCCGGGGCCACACTTGGTCCGACCGGACAACCCGGGAGAATCAACAGGAAAAGAGCATAGAGCACTTGGAATGAGCCCTTAACCGAGGAAAGAGCTGAGACCTTCGCGGACATGCCAAGAGAAACCGCCCTGTGCGGAAGTTCATGTTGAGTCACGCCCTCGAAAGGGGGTTGCGCTTCAAAAATCAACAAAGAGTGGGTACACGGCGGGGGTAATTATGCCTCTCTTAAGGTAGCCAAATGCCACGTCACCTACGTAGTGTCGAGCATGAATGGATGAACGAGTTTCCCACTGTCCCTACCTACTATCTAGCAAAACCACATCTAAGGGAATGGGCTTGGCGGAATTAGCGGGGAAAGAGGACCCAAAACCCAAAAAGCCAGACGAATCATGAGACCCCTTTATCACGGTCTGTATCCATGCTGAAAATCAAGATCAAGCGAGCTTTTGCCCTCCTGCTCTACGGGAGGTTTCTGTCCTCCCTGAGCTCACCTTAGGACACCCTCTCCCTTTTTGCCCCCTTCTCTCTCTCAGGTTCACTACCTCTCCCATCCCCAGAATTTTTTAACTTTAAAGGTTGGTGTGGTTGTTGCAATATATCCAGTTTTTAGCATTTTGGCTCTTTCAAAATTCCCAAAAAATTTGCTTGCCCTGCATGACCTAAAACTCCAAATATGTTAAACTACCACTCTTTTGTTTCACCAAGTCAAGAGGTAGATACAGCAATTTGTTTCAACCTGTTGTGATCCTCCTGAGAGAACTTTTAAAATTGGTATGGTTGTTGCAGAACAACATTTAGTCTTTTTCCAAAATCCCGAAAATGGGCTTTTCCTGCATGAGCTGAAACTCCAAACATGCTTAACACTACTTTGTTTCATCATGTGAAGCGGTAGATAAAGCAATTTGTTTCAACCTGCCGTGACCTTCCTGAGAGAAATTGTGAACTTTTAAAGTTTTTTTGGTTGTTGCGATCAAACATGCTGTTTTTTACGCATTTTTGTTTATACAAAAATCTCAAAAATTGGATTGCCCTGCTTGCGCTAAAAATCCAAATATGTTTTACTATCACTTGTTTGTTTCACCAAGTGAAGGGGCAAAAACAGCAACTTGTTTCAACCTGCTTTTAAAATCCTGAGAAAAGTTATGCATTTTTAAAATTGCTGTGGATATGGCAGAATATATGGAACTTTTAACGCATTTTTGATTTTTTTTTTTAAACCCAAAAATTAGATTGCCCATTAAGAGCTAAAGCGCCAAATATCTTAAACTACCACTTGTTTGTAGTAAAGGGGTAGATACAGCTATTTGTTTAAACCTGCTGTGACATTCCTGAGACAAGTTTTGAACTTTTAAAGTTGTTTTGGTTGTTGCGGAAAAAGATCTAGTTTAGTACACATTTTCGCTTTTTTTAAAATCGAGAAAATTGGCTTGCCCTGCATGAGCTTAAACTCCAAATATGTTTAACAACCACTTTTTTGTTTCACAAAGTGAAGGGGAATATACAGTAATTTTTCTCAAACTGATGTGAGTTTCCTGAGAGAAGAAGTGAACTTTTAAAGTAGGAGTGGTTGGACACAATCCAGTTCTTTATGCATTTTGTTAATTTTTTAAATCCCAAAAATTGGGTTGTCCTGGATGAGCTAAAACTCAAAATATGCTTATCTACCACTTGTTTGTTTCTCAAAGTGAAGATGTAAGTACTGCAACTTATTTCAACCTGCTGTGATATTCCTGAGAGAGGTTTTTAACTTTTAAAGTGACTTTTTTTTAACAAAATGTTTAAAAACGGGACTTTTTTTGGCGACAACCACGCCGATTTTAAAAGTTCCCAACCTCTGTCAGGAAAATCAATGCACGTTGAAACAACTTGCTGTATTTTATCCTTTACTTGGAGAAACAAACATGTGGTAGTTAAACATATTCGGAACTTTAGCTCATGCAGGGCAGGCCAATTTTCGGGATCTTTTAAAATTCCAAAATGCGTAAAAAACTGGATTTTTTTCTGCAAAAACCACAACAACTCTAAAAGTTGACAACTTCAATAAGTAAGATTAGGGCATGTTGAAAAAATGTGTTGTATCTTCCTCTTCACTTGGTTGAACAAACAAATGGTAGATAACATATTTCAAGCTCTTTAATCCATAATGCGTAAAAAAAATAGATTTTTTTTCTGCAACAACCACCACAACTTTAAAAGTTAAAAGGTTTACTCGGGAGGATTAGAGCAGGTTAAAACCTATTGCTGTATCTTCCCTGTAACTTTGTGAAAAAAACAAGTGGCAGATAAAAGTATATGGAGCTCTAGCTCATTAAAGGCAAGCCAGTC
>JAVQJS010014846.1:0-40287 GCA_036024795.1 Galaxias rostratus | reverse complement strand
TGTGTGTGTGTGTGTGTCAGTAACAGCGGGTGGCTTGCCAGCCTGCGCTGCAGCAAAAATAATGAATGTGGAAGATGAACAGAAGTGTGTGTATTTGATGCAGTTAGGGTGTGTGTAAGTGTGTGTGATTGAGGATTAGGAACTGTGTGTGTCTGTCTGTATGTGATGGAGAGAGTTAGGGTGTGTTTTTGTGTGAGTGTGTGATGGAGAGTTAGGGTGTGTGAATGTGTGATGAAGAGAGTTAGGGTGTGTGTCTGTGTGTGTGTGTGTGATGGAGAAAGTTAGGGTGTGTGTGTGTGTGTCTTGGGCCACTATTAGGTCCCATTTAAGTGTGAGACCAAATGAAAAGTCATTCCTCAAAGAAACCAGACAAAGACTTTTCATAGCATTTATTTCCCATCTTTGACTTTACAAAATGCATGAGTGCAACAGACAGCGTTATGATACAATCACTGGGTTATACTTCCACATACAAAAGTCAGTAAAATAGTCCTCTCTATAGTGTGTCATCTCTAGCAGTGAAAAATGGTCTCTGGTAATACAATGGTGTAGTACAAACACACTCATGGCATGCTTCCTGTGCAGCTACACACGCGCTGGTCGTTTCGAGTGTTTATCAGGATCGTCTGCGTTCTAAACGTTCGTGGTCTTCGTTCGACGCTAGCGGGAGGTCCGGGGAACAGAGGAGAGGTTGACGGGTGAGGTCTGACACTATGGGTCGTTCGGGTAAACCTCTTCATAATGAGGTTGGGAACGGGAATCCTGAGGACTGTTTTCAATCCTCATCTTCATCCTCATCAAAACAAACAGCCACTCCCCTTTCTTTCTGCAATTTGACTGACAGGTAGATTTACCCAATGAGAGGCCGTTTCGAGAGGGGCAGATGCAAAATTGGAGGGTTTATTAGGCTGTGAAACGGAGCTGTAGTTTCAAAGCTGTCGTCATGCAGCAAAAAACTTCCACCCACTGTATGACTGCCAAAACATCTCTATTAAACTAGGCATATATGTATTCATATTTTATAGATGGTTATGAAATATCAAAAAACCTCTGATTAAGGTTGCCAGCACCTAACATACAATGATATGACTCTTCTGGGAGGAGAAGATGCTAGCAGTCTTAGACCAGCTTCCTGGTTTAGTGGATGATCCCACAGCAGGGGAAAGTGCTGAAGGGAAAAGCTGTTAAATAAATCGAGGAGTTTCCCAGAGTGGGATTATATTTACGTTGCTATTAGCTACGAAACTGTCAACAACACTGTTATAACTGAAAAGCTTAAGATACATTTTCAAACGTATTTATGTGTTTATGTTATATGGTATAATTGATGCGGTGCATTGATGTTGATCTAGCAGTCACACCCTCATCAATGACCTCACTTCCTGCACAACATTACAAAAAGCTACTCGGGATATGTTCTCGAAGTGAAGTGGCTACTTGGTTGACGCGGCAAATTGAGATGCCACCGTACGTTGAACGGTGAACTCACTAAAGTAGCACACACACACTAAACGAACTGTCTGGTGCAGGATATGCAGCAAGTGATAAACTAAGACACATGGGACAAAAAGGGGTGTGGTCAGGCGATTTCTTAACCAATGGAATTAAGAGGCGGTTCTCTTCGTGCGTGACGTCGCTGATCTGTCCAGCCAATCAGCGGCGGCGGCGCGTTGCCGCGGTTACCAGTTGTCCAGGAAGTCGAAGCCGGTCTTCAACAGGTTGCTGCTGGTATTGAACTGACAGGAGACACAAAGAGAAGAGGGCAAAGGTCAACAAGTACCTCAGTGAAATAACCAAAACTACCTCAATGAAACGGTTGTTCCTTATTTGGTATCAAAGGGGTCATAGTGCATGGTAGGTTCTATCTTTGTGTGTGTAAGTTAACTATTGTAGTGACTTTGTACTTGTGTGTGTGTGTGTGTGTGTGTGTGTGTGTGTGTGTTAACCCTTGTAGAGTGAGTGTGTGTGTGTGTGTATGTGTGCGTGTGTGTGTGTGTGTGATAGAACCTTCCCTGCAGGAGGACTTACCTGAGAGAAGGTGGGGCTTGCGGCTACAGCGTTGGGCTGCTCCTTCTCAGCCCCGCCCCCACGGCCGGGGGCCTTGGCGGTTGCCGCGGACGACAGGCCGGGGGCGAACACGTCGTCGAGGGCGTTGCTAACGGACGGCAGGGTGCTCTGGGAGCGCTCCCAGCCCGCCACGCTGGACGACACGCTGACGGGGGCGGGGCTCGGCGGGACGGAGATGGCCGCCGGGGCGGTCGTCACGGCGACGGGGATGGGCGGGGGCGGGGCGGGAGGCCTGGAGGCGGAGCGGTGTTTAGATGACCTGGAGGGAGCAGGAGGGTGGGGTTCTCCTTCCAGCTCCCTGGGAGGAGGAGGGGGAGCGGGGGTGGGGGAGGAGGTGATGGAGGAGTCCGGGCGGAGGTAGGAAGGGAGAGGTTTCTCTCCTTTCTCCAGGGATTTGATCTGGCTGGGGGTCAAGGAGTGGAAGTCGGCCTGCTCCCCGTCCAGCAGCCTGGATCTCTCCACGCTGATCTTCCAGAAGGAGGACTCCTCCTCGGCCCTCCT
This sequence comes from Galaxias rostratus, assembly GCA_036024795.1. NCBI lineage: Eukaryota > Metazoa > Chordata > Actinopteri > Galaxiiformes > Galaxiidae > Galaxias > Galaxias rostratus. Next base: position 37,719 of record JAVQJS010014846.1, on the reverse strand, counting down.
GCCCAGGCCGGGGCCATCGCCGCCGGGCACCTTGCCGCTCGGGGCGCCCTTGGTCAGGGCGCTGGACTGGGGCGGCTTGGTGGGTTTGGAGGAGTCGGACATGGAGGATGACACGCCAGGCTCCGACCCGCCGGTCAAACTGAACTCTAACTGGCTCTGGACGGACCCACAGGAGGAGACAAAAGAGACTGAAGGTTAGGAGACACTAAACGAATGACTAAATAAAGAAAGATATAATCCTAACTTTCTCTGAACGGACAACCGGAGAGGAAAAAGAAGACTAAAATAGAATAAACAAATAATTAAGAAAGTAAACATGTAATCTAACTGGCCCTGTACGGACACAAGTTGACATGGATGAGGAAGCAGAAAATCATGATGTTCGAATATAATTCTTTCAACAAAAACAGAATTGATTGTACAACAGAAAGTAATTGAGGAATTGAGTTAAACAACATGGCACATATTTATATCCACAGTTTGTACCATCTATCAGACATAATAAAAAGGGAGGAAAAAAACAACTAGGTTAAATTACTGTGACACGTGATTCCATAACAACAGCTGGAATGGATAGCAGAGTTCTCCATTCAAATACAATGTGGATTTCATTTACACCATAAATATGAGCGATCACATTTACCTTGGTCTCCCAAGAGAAAGGTGCAGAATGTTCATCTTGCCAGGTAATATCCTGAAGAAATAAATAAACAAAAACAGTCACAGATTTATTACTCTTGTCTCAATTTTTAAGAACAGAGATGAGATATTGTGATTTTGCTCATGGCCTACATCGTAAAGTGACATTTGTTGTTGATTAGATTACATTCAACTTTATTGTCATTGTACAGAGTACACGTACTGAGACGACGAAATGCTGTTAGCATCTAACCAGAAGTGCAAAAGAAGCAGTAAAATGTATGTACATCAGTGATAAATATGTATAAAATAGATAAATATGAATATGAATACATACAATGATCTACGGGATATTCCCAAATGTCTCAAAATTCTCTCTGATAATTGAGCTGCTTCGTCAGAAACTATTTTACAGTAACATTGAGTTAGCAATTTTGAGATCGTTCATTGTTTTTTCGAAGTGACGTGTCGTGACGATTGCCAACAAATCCCGTGTCGGATTCGAGGCTAGGGTGTAAGATTATTCACCCACGTAATACTGGGAGCAGTATTTTTTTTCTCAAACTGATCATACACAAAACAGAATCATAGAAACATACCTCGTCTCCAAAGTGTACAATTTTCTGCCCGGTCTGAATAAGCAGTTTTGGATAGCAAACCACTTCTTCGCGTTCAACCCTATGCATAGCGTAGCGAGAGCGAATTTGAGGGTCCATCATTCCGTTGTCGATGGCGATGTCTTGCTCGTTCTGCGTCATTTTATCCCAAGCTGAACCGTGCCTTTCTTTAATTTGTTGTCGCTCTTGCATTATTTTACTGGCCATCGAGTTAATGGAGGAGAAATAAGCTAACTTTCTCTCCTCCATCCGATGGGCATCGGGCCCTGTCATAGTTGCCGCGGCCATTTTCAGCTGTGTGGCTATACCAGCTGTGCTTGTGCCGCATTCCGTGTTGTGGGTGCAGTCATTCGTTCCCAAGTAAACAGTTTTTCAAGGCGTTTGCGTCCTCTGCTGGAAATTACGTAAATTTGTTTTGATCAAAGTTGATCGAGTAGTCATATAATATGATAATTGAATATTAGATCATTCAAATGTTTCAGGAAATATGTGGTAGATTAGAAGGGCCACGTGCTTAAAGATGAATGGGGACATCTAGGAAAAAGTCCTAGGATCATTAGAGATAAACTTCAGAGATGCAGTGGCTGTATAAAGCATTCATACTTGCAATAAAGAGTTAAGAAATACATTAACATGTGACAAGGTAAATCAGATATGATCAATTGTGAGTTAATAGAAAATAACTGGCTTTGTCATATTTGTGTAGCTCTTTAAAACCTGTAAAACAATTATTTGTTGTGATTTATGCAATTTTTTAAGACGCAACAAAACAGAGTAACCTTTACACAAGAATTTGGTTCTTATAAATAAAAAGCAGTAGACAGAAGTTTAAATGGAAAAGTATTTTTTGAATGAAATTATTATAATTATTATATAATTATTATTATATATAATATAACGTAATGATAAGGTTGTATAACATGCAAACGAGTTTAAATATTATACGAAACAGATTGACGAGAGTAGCAGCCAGTATTCTTTATTATCTATAGTCCTACCTACGATGTTTGACATTTCAACAACAAAAAACTCCGCAGTGTCGAACGACAGTCTACGCGTAATCGAGTGAATACAATTATTCACAGAATTGTTTAACACTAATAAACTTTAAAAAATATGTATACGTTCGTTGTTGTCGTTTGCTATGATCTTTTTTTTCATTCAACCGTTAATTGTGAGAAATTGTCTGTAATATATGCTTTTGTAATCACTAGAGACCTATTGATGACTCATGCAAGGAGAAGTTCATACCACGTGATGTCTCATGTGTTGAGTGTATCATGTGATTTTTTTTTTACTTCCTGCAAGCTAGTTGCTAGACGATTGCACAGAGGTACCGTGCCGTATCATGTCGTATACAGAGCGCTAGAATAGCGAATATACCTGTTTAGAAACAAAATATGATGGATTTAAGGAGCAAATGCAAGCAATCTCCACGTCGAAAGATGAGTGTAACTATAATTGTGTTGTTCGCGTTGGTGGTGTTGGCATTCGCGCCCAGCGTAGCTGGTTCGGATGACAGTCCATGGTTTCAGGATCTTTGCAGGTGAGGAACAGTTTTTGTCTGCTTCCTTTTACGGACTTGCAACTAAATGACATTAGTCTCGTTAATTAAGTATTGTCGCAATATGGTGTTATCATACATATTTAACTGCTGTTACGATATTGTCCATTCAGATTTTTACAACAAACCCACCTTCTCCCTCGGCCGATAGCTTTTGTCTTTTTTTTTTTTTCTGGCGCAACATACTTCCTAGAGATAGCACTCGGGGAGTGGGAAGGTGCACAACAACAATGCTACTGCTAATTGGAGACTCTAGCCAGCTGGCCGACAAAGGCCACAGTATTAGTCCCTTAAACTGGCTAAAAATACACGGCAGACAAAGCTCTTTGCTAACGCCCACTTATGACTCAGTGACATTATAGTTCAAAATAGTAAATCATTTCTTGTATGCCCATGTTGTTAAAACGTTCCTTCCTTGTTTCTTAATCAAACTTCCAAGATCTTAATAATGTCATTGACTTGCTTATTTTTGTGTTGCATAAGATCATTTGATTAACGACAGGGAGCTACTATTAACGTATCTACTTTTATGGAGGCTTAAGTATACATTGATTATGATTGCATCAACGTTGTCATGAAATAAACAATTGCGTTGAGTGTCTGCCGTTAATATATGTTCCTCATCTAGTATTGAATTTGTTGGTTGTTAAACTGTTGTTTAAGTTTAATATTTGAACATGGTCTGTTCCTAGAACTTCTGGAAATTCTACCTGAGTATTTAGCTTCAGACTTCAGCATATAATTACACACCTACCAATTCAGGAACCCTGGGATTAAATCATTGTTTATCTTTCACTCAGGCAAACATTGTTATACTACACAGACTTTTGAAATTTGTTCTATCTAGCTACAGTACTAATATACTCAAATCTAATGTACTAGTGTGAATGTACTTATCTAAGTACTGATGTACTCCTCTACAGTATACTAATTCACAATAATAACATACACCTCTAATGCATCTAAGCATCTGAAGTACTCATACTCCTTTAAAGTACTAATATACATGCAATCACCCTCCTGCACCTTCAGATTCCACGTGCAAGCACACACACACACACACACACACACACACACACACACACACACACACACACACAACCCCACAACCCCACATATGCAAATACACTCCTAAATGGCAAGAAATTAAATCCATTGGTCGGAAGACATAAAGAGGGAATGCTGATGTCTTAGTTGAGCCTTCTGATGGTTCTTCCATTCAAACAGTGATCCTGATCACAACCAGGACCATGGCAAAAGGAAGACCAGAGTTCATGTTTCACAGACCTGGAAAGAAAGTACAAACAGCACGCTGTTTCAACACAAGACCCAGCTCATATTTGTTCAACCCGTGCCTAAATGAAAACATATCTCCAAAGCCCCTCATGTTTTTATATCACATGTTGTGCTGACCACAACGCTAAAGAACAGCGTTCTGTTCTGCTGACCTAAAGAGAAACTGGACCTATGTGTTAGGGTACCACATGTCTGAAATGTCCTTGATCCCATTTTACACGTTATCAATTGTTTTTCATCGAACAGCTTTTTTTCTGAGAATGTGGTGGATGATATGTGTTTACATTTGGTCATTCTGTGTGTGTGTTTGGCAGTACAAGGGTGCATGGGAAATGCTGCTGTGTATATTTTACCACTTTTCCTGGGCAAGGTCAGAGTGAAAGTTTTGGCAGCCAGCCGGTCACACTGCAGACGGTTAGCGGCTATGGCTGCACGTTTCCCCTTACAATACAGAACAATGAGTCGTCTGCTTGGATCTGTAGATTTTTAAATTAACACACACAAACTTTTTTCTTAAACACTCCAATCTCTGTTATCATCATAGACTAATCCTATCAAATAGCCAGACTGACCCTCACTGACTCATACACACACACACTCAGTCTGTCTAGCATAACAGCTGCCGAGCTTTTAGCATTATTTGGATGAAATTATTTTTATTTCCCAGAAAATCAGGAAAGGCAGGAAATGTTGGGGGCTGCCATTATTTTGACCCTTTTTACCACCATATCTATTAATTTGCACAGTAGATATCTCTGTGCTGGCACATGAACTGTATCTGCCCTTTTCTCCATTAAAGAGGTCCTCATAAAGGCTGCCATTGATTACAACCTTGGTATTTTCCATTTTAGATTGTATCAAGATTTTCAATTGCTGAACTGATAGCATTTCTATTATGCTGTCCCAGGTCTACGGTGCAGCAATCCAATTCCACGAACCATACCCAAAGGAGTGCTTGACGGACAAACAACGTTCTCAGCTGGGTCTATTGGCTCCCAACAAGGCTCACTCCAACACTGCTGCTGCTATGGCAATCACGCCAGCAACCTGCACAGTCCACACCAACAAATGCATCTGTTTGCTCTCCCACTGGCCCTTCTTCGATGCCTTCCGGAAGTTCCTCACATTCCTCTACCGCTACTCCATCTCTGGCCCTCACGTCCTACCCATTGAGAAGTGAGCCGATGCATTTGACTTATTGTCCCTACTTCTTGTGATGGTTGGGTTTGAATGAACTCGTTTAAAATAGTTATCATCTTTGTTTCCGCCTAGGCACATCTCTCACTTTATGCACAAGGTCCCATTCCCTTCCTCACAGAGACCCAGGATTTTGGTGCAGGTGATCTTAAGAACTTTGCGATTTTGTGTTATGTACCCCTGTCTGTCTGACTTGTATTATATGTAACCTGTACTTTGTGCTTAAAGTTTCACAGTACCTTCTGAACTCTTTTCAGCTCTCCCCCCATGACAGTTTGATGTTGAGCCAGCCAGTGTCCTCTCCTTTACCTCTCAGGTAAAATAGTCTTTTAAAATCTGACATTTAACTGGGATGTGTTCATTTCACTGCACATTCTCCTGTTGTACTGCAAACTACTTTACAGTAACTGTATAATATTTTTATATGGCTGTCTGTTGCAGTGGAGGCCGGTTCTCCATGCTACTACAGAACCTAGGTCCAGAAAACGCTATCACCCTTTTAGTGTTTGCTGTGACCGAACATAAAATTCTCGTTCACTCACTACGGCCTGCCGTACTGACCAGTGTCACGGAGGCTTTGGTGTCTGTAAGTAATGTTTCCGTGGTACATATTTTATTTAAAAGCTTTTGAATCTAGTTTAGACCACAGCAAAAAACTTAACAATGACAATAATGTTAGACATCTATTATGAAGCATGTACAGCTGTATGTGTCTCTTGATTTCCTTATTGCCTCTCTTCTTTTCAGATGATCTTTCCTTTCCATTGGCCATGCCCATACATCCCCTTGTGCCCTCTGGCACTAGCAGATGTACTTAGTGCGCCTTGCCCTTTCATTGTGGGTGTGGATTCTCGTTACTTTGACCTTTACGAACCCCCACCAGATGTCAGCTGTGTGGATTTGGACACTAACACAATATCCCAGTGAGCACCTTGCCACAATTAAAACCCATCATATAACAATTCTGACAGTCTCTTAGTTCACATCGATGACGAAGAGCCATCATGGTGCAATTGTCAACGTTTTAATTATTCCAAGTTTAAAAACTGCTAGTTTTAAACATAATGTTCTCTTTATTTTTTGATGTTTAGCTATTAAGCTACAGTATATACAATTAACAATTGAATAACTCCACATTCTGCACATTTCTAAAAACAGTAGTGTCAATAATAAATTAATACAGTCCTTTTGCTTTTGTAAGCTGGACTCCCTACGGCAACACCCCACTCCTATACCCCAGGATCTAACCACGCGTGTTTGCTCTGACCTTCTCTCTCTCTCTTTAAATATTTTTTTCCCTGCTTCCAGTAATGAAGATAAAAGAGCACTGACGTGGAAGATTCTTCCAAAGAAAGCTTGCAAAAACTTAATGAACGCGCTGAGCCATCTCTACCAACAGCTTGCTGATGGTGAGGACCATGTGCAGAAACAGAAAAGATTTATGTCAGAGCAGCCACCCTTTTTCCCTGTTGGCATCTTTTTTCAAATTCAGTGTTAGTGTTCTTTAAGTGGCTGGTAGGCATGTCCTTATAATCTTTTAGGATCTTATTGTTGAAAATAATTTTTTTGCAACACATTTTGTTCAATATATGTTAAACCATTTGAGTGGAATATTACCAATCAATTAAGATTGTCCATACTGTTTTTGTCATGAAATATTTTTGTTTGGTTTGTCTTTATTACTTGACACATTCCTTAATATGAATCTAATCTATAACACAGCTAGTAAACCATGAGATATATTTGTCCTACATAACAGGTCAGCAGAGGCCTGACGGGTTGCTGGACTTGAGCATGAGTGACTCCTCAGAGCTCAGCTGTGGGAAGAGCCTCCACACATTGGAGATGGAGATCCAGGAGGCATTTCTGCGCTTCATGGCAGCCATCTTGAAAGGCTACCGCTCCTACCTACGACCTATTACCCAGGCTCCATCAGAGAAGGCCACTGACGCGAGCTCCCTATTTGACATTCAAGGTAAACTACTTTAAACTTGTAGCAAATTTTGCTGTTGGATCACATCTTTGAATATGAATAGAGAATGGTGGGGAGGGCCTGCTGCTGTGAAAATTTCTAGAGATTTCTCTTCACGTTCTTGGCCTAGGCTGTATAGAAAGAAATTTACAATTGAAAGTCTTTACAGTTTCAGTTTGCATGTGATTGAAAATGTATATGATCTACTGTACATTGATATGCGATCTGTGATTTTGTTGTGGGGTCCAATGAGTCCAAAATGCCCAGTCACTTTTGTTGGATGGTGTAGCTCAAATGATACAGACATTATACATGTTGTAGTGCACACAGTTAAGATGTCAAGTGATTGTTTCTATGTTTGGATGAGATCAGATGAACCGGCATAGCAATGCACTCAGCTAAACACTGATTTTAATGCATTCAGGATTCCTGAGAAGTCGTGACCGCTCGCACCAGAAATTCTACTCTCTCATGACAAAGACTCAAATGTTCATCCGTTTCATCGAGGAGTGCTCCTTCGTCAGTGACAAAGATGCTAGCCTGGCCTTCTTTGATGACTGTGTCGATAAAGTAAGCTTTACGTCTGATTGGTTTAGTCTTTTTACCTTTGACTGAAAAACATCCATATTTATTTTCCTATCCTCTTCTGTAATTTTCCGTCTTTGAATCCTTTCTTGAGATTCACCTGTATGAAACTGAACACACTTTTCTCCTATCCTGGACTCTACTTCTTCCTCACTGTTTCTTTCCTTTCCCGCCTCCCTGTGCAAGCAGCTCTACAACTCAGAGCGCATTGCAGACAAAGGAGGCAAGGTATGTGTGGTTTGTGTATGGTGTTAGGTTTGTGTATGTGTGGGGTGGAACATGTGGAAGGGGTTCGTCGTCACCTCAATAACTCCCAAATTTGCGTTCACTGCAAAGCTGTAGTTTCTGTAGAAATCAGTGTGCAGTTTCCTACGTTTTCAAACCCACATTTTCCATGTCTCAAGCTCAAAGGCACTTTTTTTTTTACCTCAGTGAGTTTCAAAGCTGATTTGGCTCTTCCAGGCTACTCCACTCATCTCTTTAAGGAAGGGAGGGAGGGAGAGAGGGAGGGAGGGAGGGAGGGAGGGGCATGTTGGGGTGCAGAACCTTTGATTGGATTGTGTGCTCCACTAGATTTGGTGGGAGAGTGGATTAACCCAACGTGTGCGGGCACTGGCTTTTTAGTTGAAGATAGTTTGTGTTTGATGGCTCTTTTTACTGTAGATGTTGGCAAACTATTTTTCTGAGGTTCCACTCTTTAGTCAGTTATGGGGTGTTATGGAATATGTTTTCTTTCTTGCATCTTTACCCATTTAAGGGCTTTGCTTTCACTTGAAAAACAGAATGTTACTTAAATGATTGATTATTTATCTGAAAGTATTTTACTTTAACAGTTATTTGATTCGGTTTACTTAATTTATTGAGTAACTTTATGATTTTTTCTTTTCAATGTCATTCAATAATGTTCCTGTTTTCCATTATAGTTAAATATGGGTAACAACTGCTGTTTCAAACTAATATTAACTTAACAAAATATCTTGTACAGTATTTAAAGCATTTTTATTCAATCAAATGTTTTATTTGCAACTGATATGCATGGATTTTGATAGTTCTTAGCTCAAATTCATTTTATAGATAGTGCTGTCTCTCATGCTTTTTGGTTGGATAGGTAAGTCTTTGAAAAAGCACTCTTTTTTATTCCTGAAAAATCCTTGGTGAATTCAGGTAGGCATATTTAGGTATTCACTTTTCTCAGCCTTAATTTCATGGCTTTACGCGATTGGTTAACACATTATATTTGTATGCCTGCATTCCACCATTTCTGTGCAGAATAGGGTCCTATAATTGTAATGAAAGGCCTCATCTTGGCATGGCTCATTGCTCTAGTTTGGACCAGTTAGAAAGGCAGAAGTAAGAAGGGGTGATTGGGTGCATACATATGAGGGAGCTCGCACTGAATCATGAAATGAGAAGGGAAGGCAACGTTGAGAATATAGTAGTTGAAAGGTTCAGAGGGAAAGAGAAAGCATAACATAAAATGTGCAGTAGTGAAAACTGGGTCACCTATTGTATCCCCAATCCCTGGTGATCAGCAACCCTAAGTAATCAGCTGTCCTAGCATGGAGCCATTTTTTTTTTGTCATTAAGTTGGCAGTTTTTTATTGTCATATTTTAGATACCGTTTTAGGACATGTATGATATTTTTTTCATTCCTCTATCAGGTGGACAGTGATAGGCCGGAAGAGACCAGACTGATAGAAATTGACGAATCACAGCGCAGTGAGCACACAGTCTTCATCACCCCCCCAGATCTTCCCTTTCTGCCTGATGGAGAGGAGTATCCCCACAGTTACAAGTGGGTGCCAACCACTCATGCTAAAGTTGAAGGACAAGTAGCCAAGTATCATTTGTTCACATTGTGGTTTATTTTTGGCAGATTTTCGAAGAATTATCTTTTGCTTTTTAAGTGGTATAGATAAATGTATTCAACTAGTCCAATTGGCATTTAAATTAAGCAATACTGTTTTTTTAAATGTATAAGGCTATTTAAACCTTTTCCTTTTATTGCGTTAAGGTACGATGGTTTTCCAGTGCTCAGTGCAGATTTGTTTGACCCTGTCGAGGGTCTTCGGACCTCTGTTTCACGGCTGGCAGCACGCCAAAGCTGCCCTGCAAGCCCCTCCCCAATGTTCAGACGCACAAAGCAGGTTTGTAATCATGAAAGGCCATTACTTTTAAGGTTTATTGCCAGATAACCAAGACGTTGGTCTGTTCATGAACTTTTAAAATATGGCAAAACAAGCTTATTTAAAAACTGCTACTTTTTGGACTTGCAATTGTGGCCATATTGTGTCAATATTGTTTGGCCAAACAAATATTAATCTATTTTGCCTAGTTTTTGATTATTGTTTTTTAACTGTTTACTTCATCAAACCAAAATACTACTAGTCAGACCAGTTTTCACATTTCTATTTCCTCAAATCGTCATATCCTCTCAGCTAACCCTCTTCGTTTCCATTAGGAAATTAAGACTGCTCAAAAGATTGCCAAGAAGTACTCAGCAATCCCCCAAATGTGGTCCAAATGTCTGCTGCGTCATTGCTACGGCTTGTGGTTCATCTGTCTACCAGCCTATGTCAAGGTATGCCACTCCAAGGTGCGGGCACTGCGCACAGCGTATGACGTTCTCAGGAAGATGCAGACAAAGAGACTGCAGCCTCCAGATGAGGTATGAATTATTAGCAACATGCATCTTTACACTGAGCCCTACTAATAGAACAGCAACAGCCTGTGATTAGTGTTAAACATCAGTTATTGGAATTGATAGAACCAGTCTTTTCTATTGGTGTTACTCTTTTTTTATTTAGAGCATTACGGTGATACTTGTAATGCAGCTTCCCCAATATAATGAAAACAGGCGTGCAAATGTTTGGGATTGAGTTAATCATCATTTTTAAAGTTACTGTGAATAAGAAAGGTTGTCCCCATCCAGGTGTGCTACCGGGTGCTAATGCAGCTATGTGGTCAGTATGGACAGCCTGTCCTTGCTGTCAGGGTTCTTTTTGAGATGAAGAAAGCTGGGGTTCAACCCAATGCTATCACCTACGGCTACTACAACAAGGTCAGTATGTTCTGTTTGTCAATGCACAGCAATTGTATTCCACTCAATTCTAAATTTGAGGTTGCCTAAGCTAAGTAGTTGAAAAACATTCGTTTGTTTATTGAACATGCATGAGTGTTCCAGTTACACATTTCAGTGATCATACTAGAATTGTTCAAATTTTTTCAGCTCGCCCATACTGTGTCTGACATCCATCCATTACTAATCCTCATAATCTGCCTCTGTGTACCGTTATGTCCTCAAGTAAATAACACAGTATTTTTTTATTTGGAACCTAATCATAGTTATGTCTCGGACGCCGCAGGACTTCCTATACGAAACAGAAACATTGACATTTGCGTCCTTCCAAGGTTGTGCCTCAGCCTCTATAATCACACAGGGCTTCAGGATGAATGGTTACTATTTGAATCTGGCGAACGGCCACCTGCCAGCATGGGAATCAGTCTATCGAGTGCATTGGGTTATTAAGAAGTATGGCCTTGGTCAGGGTTGCACTAGTGTCCTGGACTCTCTGTTCCTCTATGGCTATGTGACAAATAGTCACCAAAGATTGACTCATACAAGCTAGGTATTATGGCTTTGGAGCATTAGCTGCTAGAAAGTATGTTTCCTTTATCTAACACATAGTTCACAAGGCTGCTAGCTAGATTAGACATTTCTAAATCTAAAAGGTTTTGTCCATGTCTAAGTATCTGCTTGCTAAGTGATTGAAAAAAGAGCTATTGTGAGTGTGTTAAAGTGTGTGTGCTGTGGCCTGTACATCTGTATTGCAAATAAGTGCAAATAAACAAGTGGGAGGTGAATGTCCCCCTCTCCTTTTGGACTGTCTGGTGGGAACGTGTCCTGATAGCAGATTGGCTAACACACCCACTCCCAGACTAACATGCACACACCCACACACCCACTTGCTTTTGCCCACTCATTCCTTTCCTTTTTGAAAGCTCTCAAGCATTTTCTCAAAAGACTTTACTCAACCACCTTTTAGAGAGAGAGAGAGCGAGAGAGATAGATAAAGAGAGAGGGAGACTCTAAAATCACAACAACACACGTTTTAAGACTTAGTCAGTCTTTAAGACAGCAGGGGACGTTAACTCTGGATCCCCTAGCTACTCTATCTCAGAAATAGTGAATTGAATGAGCTTCACCTACAGTGGTCGTGTTCAAATGCAGTTACACTTGTGGTCAGTTTCTCTGCACAGTGTTGTTTAATTTGGTCTATTTGATGGAACCCAGGTATTTCATCATACAGTACTGGTATTATAAATAATGTAATGATCACATGGAGGAAAAAACATAACCTTTGAATTCACTAGCCATTCCAGTCAACCCATCAATCTTTTCTTCATTTGTACACTTTTTATTTGTTTGACCTTTCATCCCTTGTCATCCAGGCCGTATTGGAGAGCACCTGGCCATCCAGTACCAGAGGAGGCTACTTCTTGTGGATGAAACTAAGGAACGTGGTGTTGGGGGTGGCCCAGTTCAAACGAGCACTACAGAGGAAACATGCCCCACCAACACAAAGCCCGCTGTCCGGTAAGATATGGTAATGGGTCAGATCTTCAATTTCCATGCTGCTTCCAGTTCCCAAAAGGACTTGACAAAAAAGAAATATTTTGAGATCAATCTAATTTGAGTTTTATCACCAGAGCGCTGCATGCCGGAAGTAGTTCTGAATTCCTGCAAGCGTGTTCCAAGTTCCAAGATTTTTTCACCAACGCTGTGTGAATGCATTGCAATGTCCCCGAAGACTATGCTGTATATATCCCTTTACTAAGTTGATGGATTAAATTCACAGCCTCACTTTCCAGCTCAGTTGTTTTAAAGGGTAACGCGATATATCGGTCATTAATAAATTAAATGTAATCATTAAATTTCCCTGTGACGCAGTAGAGCAGTGGGTGACACATACACCTCTATAGATCTGCAAATAAACAAACATATACACTTTCTCAAGTACTTGTACTCTGACTTGGCTTTATCTACCCAATTTGATTTCTCTCTCCTAAGCTTTTCACATTGTGTATAGGATATGCAGACCATTAGACCACAGTCAAATATTTAGCTGTGGCATTGAACCTGCCCACACCCCTCCTTGCTACCTTTCCCTGACAGTTTCTGTACAAAAAAGGCTTTTTACATTAGTTTCTATGGACATGACCTTTTTGTTTTAAATGGCTTTCCACTAGATGGCTTTTATTGACCTCATCCATAGTATCGAGTTTTACTCAATTTAGACAGAGCTCTTTTTCATAATTTGCTGTGGGCGATGACCTATAATCAGCTCACTGTACTATTTGAACGTTAAAGTCAAGACTCCTTTAACACCTTGCTGGAGCCAAAGTTAGGTTCGGCTATCTTTTTTAATGCCTTGTTGTGTTTGGGCAGATGGCAGTGACCTGGATGCTGTGAGTCATGGCAGCCTGGATAGCTCTGTCGACACTAATGCGTCTGAGCAGCGCCCCTACGCCAGCTCCCACAAAGTAGACTCCACCGATGATAGGACTAGCACAGGTACACCTAAAATGGCCATCGCTCAACTCTGCGTTCACCCGCCATCAAGCCAATACACTGTATCCGTGGTTTCACTGATTGTCTTTCACGTTAGGCTTTCCGCATTGTTTTCCTCGTTTTCCTTTACGTTAACATGATGTTTGGCTGTTTCCCCTTCCTTTTGTCCTTTTTGGTCTGTTGCATTTCACTCTTTATGTTGCTTTCTGTCTCTAACCCTTGGCCTCACCCTGGCCTTGCCTGTGTGTGCCCCTGCATGCAGTCAGCCGTGGGTTTGATGGCATGGGCTCTGGGGGCTGGGCAGTCTGCTCACACTGGAGTGTTTCTGAACTCAGAAAGCCTCCCCTCCAACCAGGTAAAACCGTTTGTCTGTTCACTCCTACCACGCTATTTTAATCATGTTTTCGGTTCAGGCTTGTTTGTTTGCTTGTTTGACATCACACAATGTCAAATAAATACATCTATTCAGTCTATCAATTATTTCTCAATTATTTGTACATCTTTCTCTGGCTCTCTCTATTGCATTAAGTTATTCTCTGTCCCTTTCTGTTATTTATGTTCCTGCTTCCTTCTGGGCTCCAGTGATAATATAGGAAGTTGAGGTTTATGTAAAAAAAACATACATTTTAGGTGTATGAAAAGGTCCACTTCACCAATACAGCTCTTATAGCCTCCTTCCACTTGCCTAACAAAGCATAATATTTTGAAATTGTCAATGTTGTCATGGCCGTTTATTTTTTAAAGCATTTTGGAAATGAAAAGAAAAATCCTTTAATGCAACTTTCAAGATGAAGCAACCTCATCTATTGCATTTACTATTTATACCCCTCCTTGTTTTGAAGGCCATCATCTTCTCTTCTCTTGAAGGCCATGCTTTAACATTGGAGAGATTGGTATCTGAATGAACATTAACTGAGATTACTCTGTTTCGTCTTCTGCAGAAATTGTGTAATCTTCAGAACTTCCTTTATGTGTGATATGTCTTCATGCTAAAGATTCTGATTAGATTTTGTTATGAATGTGTTCTGTTATGTTCTGCACTTTAGGGGTAAGGACACACCGCGACATGGTTTATTTAAAGGGCAGAGCCATAAAATCTTATGGGAAGATTAAAGAGAAAGTAAATTATGAGACAGCTGGTTGCCCGGAGACCCCAACATTTTTTTGTGTTTTGGGAGTATCACAGAAAGAAGTTGAAAAGAACTGAGAGAGAAAACGTTGACTCTGTCAGGTTTTGCTGCAGTGTTAACCCCTCCGGCTTATAACGTTTAGTGAGACTGCAGCACATTGCTCCACATGCTGTACATCTAGCCCATGCCCTAAGGAAACTATTCTTCATGCAGTCGTTTTGAACCGCCTCTTTACCTGTTTAGAAGTACGGACTATTAGTTGAGGAAAATCTGTATTTCTTTTAGCTTTACCCTGCATTGATCTTTACCTGAGCAGCACTTTCACAAACAGACTACAATGTTGGGGAATTACATCATAGCGATCAGAGTAATAGGATTCATATGAATGTGTAGTTACGAGAAGGGAATACTTTTCAAATGCTTAGATCCTTTATGCCAGGTTTAAGAGTCACCTATTCTTCTGCTATGCACATACTGTTGGGTTTATCCTTTCCTTATTAATTGAGGCAGAGCTATTTATTAATGTCATTCATATTTTCCATGAATTTTCTCAGGGGACCAGTCAGATCTGGGTTACAATTCTCTGTCCAAAGAAGAAGTACGACGAGGAGAGCCCTCGGTGCCAGGCGTCCCCGCTGACAAAGACGACAAGAAAGAAAGCGACTGCAGCTCCTGTAAAAAGCTGGCTCTATCTTAAAAAATACAAATATGGTCTGGCTTTGTATGCATGTTTCAATTTGAATGCAAACATTTGCGACAGGAATTTGATTTCTATTTATATGGAAAGTATTTTACAAAAAATATCTTTGACCCTCGCACGGATTGTTTGTGCATGTTATTAGGACAAGTGTGTGAGGTGGTGATAGCTGTGTGGTAACTGAATGTTTGCACGTATGCTTTGTCTAGTGTCCGAGGAGAGTGCAAAGGGCAGTGGAGACTGTCTCCCCCAGCTAGCTATGGAGGTTAGCACATCATTCAAGTCTAGTGCCATTGTGCGTGGCAAATTTCCGTATGATGAGCAAGGCCGTGTTCCCAAGGGCTCAGTCAGCACAGGTAAAACCCTTTTTCATGTAGACTACATTCAATTAACCAAAGACCATGTAGCCAACAAAACCTTTTTCGCTTAGGTCCCCTAGGTATTTATGACTCCTTCTACTATGCTCTTTTCCTGCTGTTTTCTAACATTCTCCATCCCTGTCTCTCACTCTTCTCAGGGCACGCAGCAGGCCTTCTCTTTACCACCTCCCTGGAAGAGATCGGCGTGGTCCAGAGCAACAGCCTCCGCAGACGACACAGGAGTGCCCTGGAAGAGATAGCTGGCAGCGCCAGCAGTGGTTCTGCCTCAGACTGGCAGAGCATAAGGAGCCGCAGACTGAGTGGGGACACTGTGGGCAGTAGCAATAGTGGCAGTGGCACCACCGTGCTGGGCCTGGGCATGAGCCAGGGCGAGACCAACCCGGCAAAGATTGTCGAGAATCTAGGTGCTGATGCCAAGATCCTCTCCGGAACAAGCTTCAGCAAGAGGCCGCGCTCTCTGTCCTTGGGGCTGTCTGAGGGGGCCTCAGCAAAGGCTGTTCCAGCCAGGGGCCATGGGCATGTCGAGGAAAGAGGGAAACTACGCGATACGGAAGAAGTAGACTCAAGTGACGAGGACAAGGGCAACACCGAAGCCATATTTGATCTGGAGGATCTGGATTTAGATGAACCTAGCCCACAAAGAATTACTGGTGTGGGTAAGGACAGTAAAAAGCCTGTGCATAAAACCTTTTGTACCAAGAGGACTGTGGAGCGTAGTGCCAGTTGTGGTGGTGTGGCCAGCTCATCTAAAGGAGCTGTGAAACGCACAGGCATTGAGATGGGCTACGACCCCCTTTCACTCCTGGCTGCTGAGTCTCAGTCGCAACAGCAGCTAGGACAGGACGAGGAGCAGGAGCCCGAAGAAGAGGAGGTTAGCACGCCCACAGCCCGCCGCCACCTGGCGAGGGAGATCGAGCTCTACATGGACTACATGGGCAGCCCTTTGAGCAGCCGCACCCCTAGCATGGACCTCCAGGACCCCTCCAGCCCGATGCTCCTCCACCCCACTCTGCTGGCCCAGCGCCGTGCCAGCCTGCCCCACAGCTCCCCTCTCAGGACAGGAGGGTTGCCTCGCTCCCGGACCTACCACTTGCCGTCGCCCTCCCAGACGAGCTCTCGCCAGCGGCCCTGGTCCACACCCCCCCAACAGCGCTCCGGTGCTAGCCCAAGCCCTTTGGCCAGCCCTTACAGGGAGAGGTCCGAACAAGAGCCTGGCATGAGCCTGGTGTCTCCCTCTCCCTACTCCTCCTCCTTTGCGTTAGACTCTCTACTCACACCCACCCTGGACGTGTTTAAGAGTAGCGTGTTCTCCGCTGGAAAGGGCGTGGCAGAGAAGGCTAGTCGTTGGTACTCCCGTCTAGCTACTTACACCACTCCCACCAAGGTATAATAACATGGGAACACAAGATAAACAAAATAAACAAAACAAATATATTCTTGTAGATGTCTGAAATGCAGTACTCTGCTAGCAGAACTAGAAATTAGAAGTTCAATTACATAGATTACACTGCATTTATGTCTGCATATTAAATTCTAGTTTGGCCTCAGTTGCTTGAGGACATAAGAAAAACCGTCTCACAGAGATCTCATTAAAAACTGACGTCATTGTTGTAAAATTGCCCTGGCTTCAACTGTGAAGAGTTGAGGCTTTCTCAAACAAACCTCTATAGATTGCTAGTTCTCACGGCATCATCTTTCTAACCTAACCCAGCAGGTGTTATTTACCCAAGACATTTCACACAGTAACAGTCTTATGTAAAGCCAAATGTTTGTTTAGACTCATACTGGTGCTTTACTGCCCTCTCGTGGCTTTATCGTGGGAAATCATGGTTGTGTTTTTCTCTGCTGATTTTCATCTATGAATGCCAGTAGAACATTTATAAAATACTTGATGCATCTTTCAGGATGGCAACAGTGACCGCCTGAGTGTGTCCTCGCTGGGCATGGGAGACCAAGACAACACCTCTTTACTGGATGAAGAGGGCTGTGTTGAGCCAGATGGACCTGCCATGTCCCCCGTGAACCATGCCACAGGGCCCCGCAGGAGCCCCAGGCGGAGCCCCAACCGCAGCCGCTTGGAAGGCCTCTCCTTAGGGTCAGGCTTAGGCAGACCTCCTCCTCGGTACCCAGGTGATGTCAAGTATACAATAGCACTCAGACTTGGACCCTTGAATGAATCTCGAGGGCAACTTCAAATAGGATTCATGGCATCCCTCTTCTCTCTGGTTACTCAAACTTGTCCCTTTTCTCCTCCTGGCCTCCCTTTAACAGATAAATCAGATCTTGGATCCTCTTGCTACACCAGCAACACCAGTATATTCCAGAACTATGCGATGGAGGTAATACCAAACTACAATTCAAGATTTCAATTTTACATCTTACTTAATTACATCTTAATTTGACATGTCAGCTATTCTTGTCAGAGAGCCTCAGCAATGGTGTGTGTCGTCTGTGTTGTTTTTACAGCTGCTGATCTCCAGCTGTTCCCGCTGTAAGACCTGTGACTGCCTGGTGTATGATGAGGAGATTATGGCTGGCTGGACAGCAGATGACTCCAACCTCAATACTACCTGCCCCTTTTGTGGCAATCCCTTCCTGCCCTTCCTCAATGTGGAGATCCGGGACACACGTGGACCTGGAAGGTGCAGCTCACCTTTAGAAAAAGAAAAATGCCGTTGTTATTCAGTTGTCTTGATGCCCTCAGACATCTTGCGGTTTCTAGTTTGCCTTTTCAAAGTCAACATCAAACTGTATTGCCCCATTGATTTACAAAATATTTGAGATGGTCTCTGACTGCTTTGAATATGCGATATATGTATTCCTACCCTATGCAGGTTTGGAGCATTTGAAACTCAAACATTTCTTTTTATGTGTAATTCGAGTCCAATTGTTTGTTAGTACATGTAAAAGCAAAAAAACTACTAATGTAATGTAACAAAGTACAAAAAACAGAGTAATGTATTCGTGTTAACCATGCGTCAACCCCCCACCCCCGCAGGTTTTTCCTGAAGACCAGCCCGTCAGCCGATGAGGCGATGTCCTCATCCTACTCTGTGTCCACAGGTCTGGACACTGTGACCTCTAACCTGTCCACTCCCTGTCCCACCACTGTCCTGTCACCCTCCTTTCCCAGTATCACAGTCCAGGAGAGCCCGGCCAACAGCAGGTGCGACATACACATTACATGCGTCACATACTCATCATATACCAATCTATATCCCAAAGCAGACATTGATTAGGTCATCCGACTGACTTCCAATGTAAGTATGTTCTCTTACATTGGTATGCTCTCAATAGAATAGTATTGGTCACCGCAAGCAACCATTGAAATGCAAATCAGATATGTAAATCGTCTTTTGTTTGCACCCTCCAGGTGTTTGTTTGTGCATGAACATACTGTTGTACAGTCCCCTTTCAGGCTTTAGTTGAACTCATTTGACAGTCTTTTGATGTGCCGCTTAGCAATGTTCCAAATTTGCATTGTAAATTAATTGTGTTTTCAGCACCTGGCATTAATTCAGCTGTCTCTCGCTCTTTCACTCTCTCCCTCTGTCGGTCTGTCTGTCTGTCTGACTGTCTGTCGGTCTGTCTGTCTCTCTCTCTCTCTCTCTCAGGGTGTCCTCGTCCAAAGCCCAGTGTATAGACATCCGCACAGAGCGTTGTCAGGGCTCCCTGTCCTCTGGGGCTGCTATGGCTCGTAGTGTCAGTGTCTTTGGTCCCCTGGAGCAGCCGTCTAGATTCCACCACGGTGTGTCTACTTCGGGCAGTCTACCCAGCCGCCTTAACGAGGTCACTGTGAGTGCCTTCACCCAGATCCATTCCTGTTCATCCACAATTAACCCCAAATAGTCGCTACTTTGGAAGTCTTTCTATAATGGCCTCTAAAGCCAGAATACTTTGACTGGTGGCTGATAATTTATATTGCACAAAGATCTGTAGCTGTGGCTTATGTCATGGCCAAATCTGACCATGTTATTTTAATTAAGTTTTTTCAAATTGACGAATGGCTAATTTATATGTCCTGATGTTCTTTTGTTTTACCCACAGTCCCCCTGCCAGGACCCCCTTAGCATGGATTGGCGCCTGCACAACCCAGAGCCAGTGACTGTGCCGTACCTGAGCCCTCTGGTGCTATGGAAGGAACTGGAGAGCTTGCTGGAGAACGAAGGCGACGCTGTCATCACAGCAGCGGATATGGTGGACCACCATCCCATCATCTACTGGAACCTAGTGTGGTACTTCAGACGGCTGGACCTCCCCAGCAACCTGCCTGGCCTCATCCTCACCTCTGAGCACTGCAACAGGGGGTCTCAGGTAAAAGGAAAGCCCTTCACATATTGTGAAAAAGACCTGCTTAGTAAAATGCTTAGTCATTGGAGTGTGCAGACGTTCTCACGATGTCTGCCACCATCCTTTGTGTGTAGGTTCCCCGTCAGTGGATGTCTGAGGACAGTAAACACGTGCTGATCCAGATCCTGTGGGACAACCTGAAGCTCCATCAAGATGCCATCCAGCCCTTTTACATACTATGGAACACACATAGTGAGTTCGACCCCACAACAGGGGACCTTCTAAAAACAGGAAATCTAGATTCAGTTTGTTAGCTTATGTATGTTGTGCAAGTCATTTTTTTATCTGCATAGTTAAAGGAATGTGTGCTAGGGTTAATGCCAAAACCAATCATTTTTATGTATGCATTTATTTGCAGATTTTGAAAACTTCATAAGAATATTGAGGTGTTTCTAGCGAACTTAATTAAACATGTGGAACATGGTGATAACAGTGTTTAGCAGTCGCTACATTTCACCTAATGGTGCTCATGCTATGTTCTGATGTTTGGAGACTGGAGTGCAAAATTGTGGTTGTGACAACTATAGATTAGACAAAGTTGTCAAGTCCTCTCGCAACCTGACCTAAACCTGTGGTTGCTGCAAATGCGCTAGCCAAATGTTTTTCAACAAACGTCTTGTTTTTTGTCTTCCAGGGCATAATTGTGCTCTTTTGTTAGACAGTGAGTGATGATTTTGACTTTGGACTGAACTGAAGTATTTTTGTGTGTGTCCCGGCTTCTGCTTCATGTAGTGATTATTAAAGTGTTTTGTTGTGCCCCCCACCCTTTCCGCATATATTTTATTTAAAAATAATATTTTTTCTTACCTGCTACCAAGCAATGCAGTGTTGTTCAAACCAGCTATTATGATTGGTCCAATATGATCTCATCACATTTGGAATGATGGCTTTGGTGGTTCAGAGTAAAGCTCAATGTTGTTGCTGAATATGAAACATTTTATTTGTCTATGCTAAAGTCTCAAATACCGTTATTTACCTGTATTTGAGTTTGCATCTCTGAGACCTTGTGTATCTGAATTTTTCCATATGTATTTTATGCACAATTTATTTATTATGTTTTGTGTATAGTTATATGCTTTGATTGCAAACTGTGGCTATATCGTAATTCTGTGTGAAGCATACTAATGTTATTGCCCACCATTACATACATACATATGGATTACTTATTTGTATTAACGTGCATGTAATGATCACCGAATGGTACTGGTGGCTTCCAGCTTAGACCCTCTCCTGTGTGTCCCTAGATGTGGGCTACCCCCTGTCCCGACCAGTACGAGAGGAGGAGAGGCTGTTTGGGGAGGAGCTACTCCAAAGTGTGGTTAAGAGCATCCAGAAGAATGATGTCACTCGGCCCCTGGGCCAGCTCGTCCAGTTACTCGGACAGACAATAGGGGTCAAGAGGCAAAGGTCATTGCTTTCTTACGATGTGTTTCTTCCACACATATGTTGCTGACATTCTTTTGTCTGACTTTCTGTATTCTATGTTTTTTGTTCTGCAGGAGTCTATACAGAGATATTCTCTTCCTTTCTTTGGTTGCTTTGGGAAAAGATAACATAGACATTGGTGAGTAAGTTAGATTTTGTTCGGTTTGTTAGATTTTGTCCGGTACACAATGAATGTAAGAAATCAGTGGGCATACATTGTATCTATGCATCTACTAGTTATCATTAAATTCTTAGTTTAGATTAATAATAATCTTCTAATTAGTCTGATTTCTGTCAATAGATGCTTTTGACCGTGAATACAAGATGGCTTACGACCGTCTTACACCAAATTTGGCAAAACTGACCCACAACTGTGACCGGCCTCCTAGCGCTGGAGTCATGGAGTGCCGCAAGACATTCGGAGAACCTTACCTTTGAGCTTTTACTGCCCCTATGCCCCTCTACCTGACCAATCATCTCCACCACCCAGCCGTGTCGTTGGTTGCTCAAAGCAGCAGTCCTGTCAAAGACATTAAAGACGTTTAGGGCAAGCTCAGGAACCCTATTGAAAGACTGTGCATTTTGGTAATTAAACCAGAAGTTTCGTTGAACTCTGCAAACCATTAGAAACGTGACTGAGGCAACACGGGTAACTGGCATGACAACTGTAGAGTGTGAAACAGCTGAAAAAGGGATTGTTAAAAATCACATGACGACATGAACAATGACCTGCCACATTGCTAAGTGCCCATACTAATAAAACGAAATGACATATACATAGTTAAAAAATTTCTTAAGGATAGGTCCACTTATGTTTTTTTAAAGATCTTGTACAATAGTTTTATGTAAACAATGCCGGTAAAATTGTACAGAATATACAACTGTAGGAACTTTTAAATGCAATATTTGTATTGTCTCATAAATACTTATATTAGCAATATTTTACATAAATTGACTCATATTTAAACCAAGTAAATTGCTATTTATTATTGTTTATTGACATGTTTATTTGATGGTTGTATTTAGTTCAGGAACATCCATCCGTTATGGATACATTGGTCTTTCAATTTTGTTTAAACTTAGAATTCTAATATGCCAGTGTATTTACGTTAAAGGCAGTATTTCCAGTACTACTTCTATGTACAAAAAGCACATCAAAGTAGTAAATCTGTAATGGCAGTTACAATAATTGATGAGAGGAGTGGGTGCAGATGTGGTATACACATTACGTTGAGCCACAGGTGTGTAGACAAGCACTCCAATGAAGAGTGTTTGAAGCATGTGGCACTCCTTTTTTCTTCTGGCAAGTTGCATGCATTTGAGAAATTTTAACTCACTACCAGACATCTTAAAGTCCCCTAAATCCCTGATTCAAACTTAAAAAAAAAATATATATTTTAAGGAACATATATATTTCTGTTTGTTTAAGTTACCAATTACAAACACAGACCAAATGCTGATGTTTGCACGATCAGTTTTCATTGGTGAGATGTGAACCAAAACAGACGGCATTTGTTTTAGATAATTAACGGTAATATAAAAACAATTTAACAGACACAATATGGATTTTTTAATTGGGAATTGTCATATTTTCTTGTGAAATATGCCCTGTAGTTTAGTTTGCTTCAAAATAAATATTTTTTAACTTTAATTTGTTTTTGTAAACCAAAAATATATTATCTAAGAATGGTTGGAACTCAATTGCCAGTGTCAATAGGAAAAAGGTAGGCAGGGGTCATACCATGTGTGTGAAAAAATATGTCTCATATAACATGATTGTATTTATAGTCTAAATTAGAGTAGGCAAATGTAATGTTAATAAAAGCGCAAAATAAAGATTTTTTCGCTTGCCTAGAAAGACGGGTAGATGAATTTTGCTTTACATGCAGCAACATAGCTTAATTGTTTTAGATTTCTATATTTGTATTTTTTTCAAATGCTTTGTTTTTATGGTACAGAGTGTAAAACTATATTATGGTTTTACAATGGCACAATTGAATGTTCGGTGGCACATGCAGCAAGCAAGGGGTTTGTTTCTAAGAGTGTCTATAATTAAAGTAGTATGATGTTTTGCCTAATAATTTACTTACCATTGAATCAAAACTAAATATATTGAGGTAAATCTTTAAGTCTAGCTCTAAAGTAAAAACATACTACTCAGGTTATGAACACCACAAGAAATAAGGCCAGATGTGAAACTAATGAATGCAGATAAGACCTCATTAGCTACACAATGTGGCTGTTCAAGTGTCCCCTATTATACAAATGGTTTTCAGCAATGGCGTTGTTTTGCATTGCAGTGCTTTTAGAAAATGTGGTGCGGGTTATCAGGGGAGATTTTCATTTCATGAAAAGGGTTATTAGAAGTAATGCAACCACATTTTTTTTTATATATTTAATGTTAGATGCATTTTTGTGTGCAGTAAAATACATTTATATCAAATTTGTTAATGACTGCATCTCACCTGGTTGTTGAGTCTGTGATATCATGGCTGGAGGAGGACCTTTTTCAAAGTGTCCAGTGAATGTTGGCCTGATCAGTGATTCAGCAAAAGAAAACAAATGTACAGGAATGTATTTTTAATTATATAAATATTGTTACATTAAGGCTGTTACCAACCAACTCTTAACCAGACCTAGTAGGTAAAACATATATACAAAGAATTTCGACATTTCAACAGCTTGCTATAGCTAGGTTGTTTATCTGCACATACTGTACATGTTACGTACAATGAAAGGATGGATTTAATTTTGATCCTGGCCTTTTATAACATCTTCATAGTGTTTACACATCTGCACAATGGATCCTTAGGTCCCATAAAGAATATTGTACTTTTGACTGGATCTTCAGGTCATCTGCCTGTAAATAAACTTAACTATACTGTGATGTAGTATTTTGTGTGTTCATTCCACCTCTGCTCAAAGTATATATTTACAATTAATTGCCTCTGAGATTGTAGACTCTTATGTTGGTAAATGAGATAGGATTATTTTAAAAAAGAAGTAAAATCTCGTTTGACGTTAAAAAAATAATTTAATTGCAGATTTATTTTTTGCCAGCATTGATACATATATCTTCCATCTTTATCCACAAATACATTTCACTAGTAATATTTTGACACTTTAACACTGACAAGAAGTAAAATAATCATAACATTTATTTCCAAAATTGTAACATTGAATAGACAGTGACATGTCAATAAAAAATGCTTTATTTTCTTTATAGGAAATACTTTACTTACAGTGCATTCGGAAAGTATAAACACAACGCTTCACTTTTTCCACATTTTGTCACGCTACTTTAATCCAAAATTGATTTAAAAAAAAAAATTCCTCAAAACTACACACAATTCACCATAAAGGTAACTTATAAACAAATTGGGAGACTTCTGCAAATGTAATTAAAATAGATAATTAAGAAATCCCATGTACATAATTACTCACAGCCTTTGCCATGAAGCTCAATTTTGCTTTGATGCATCCTGTTTCCACTGTTCTTTGAGATGTTTCTATTGCTTAATTGGAGTCCACCTGTGATAATTTTACAGACAACACCTGTCTATGTAAGGTCCCATAGGTGCTGTGTATGTCAGAGCACAAACCAAGCATTAAGTCAAAGGAATTGTTTGTAGACCTCCGAGACAGGATTGTCTCGAGGGACAAATCTGGGGATGAGAACAGAAAAATTCTGCTGCTTTAAAAGTGTTACAGCACAGTGGCCTCAATCATCCGTAAATGGAAAAAGGTTGGAACCACCAGGACTCCTCCTAGAGCTGATAGGCCGTCTAAACTGAGCGATTGGGGAGATGGGCCTTAGTCAGGGAAGTGACCAACAACCCGATGATCACTCTGTCAGAGCTACAGCGTTCCTCTGTGGAAAGAGGAGAACCTTACAGAGGGACAACTATCTCTGCAGCAATCCAATGATCAGACCTGTGTGGTGGAGTGGTCAGACGGAAGACACTCCTTAGTGAAAGGCGCATGGCAGCTCGTCATGAGTTTGCTAAAATGCAACTGAAGGACTCTCAGACCATGGAAAAAAAATCTTGTGTGATGAGACAAAGATTGAACTATTTGGTGTTAATGTTAGGCGTCATGTTTGGAGGAAACCAGGGACCCCTCATTACCATCTAATATGTTTATACCATCCCTACCGTGAAGCGTAGTGGTAGCATCATGCTGTGGTATAGATAGAGGGAAAGATTAATGCAGTAATGTACAGAGACATCCTGGATGATCATCTTCCACAGAAAGCATTTGAATTCATTCTGTGGCGAAGGTTCATCATTCAGCAGGACAACGACCCAAGCACAGCCAAGATATTTAAAGAGTGGCTTCAGCAGAACTCTATGAATGTTCTTGAGTAGACCAGCCGAGCCTAGATGCCAGCCGAGCCCAGATGTTCAATCTGATTGAACATCTCTGGAGTGATCTGAAAATGGCTGTGCACCGACGCTTCCCATCCAACCTGATGGAGCTTGAGCGGTGCTGCAAAGAGGAATGGGTAAAACTGCTCTAAGATGAGCGTGCCAAGCTGGTGGCATCATATTCTAAAATACTTGGGGCTTTAATTGCTGCCAAAGGTGCATCATCTTAATTATTGAGCAAATGTTGTGAATACTTATGTACATGTACATATGTACAAATAAATTTGCCAAAATCTAAGAACAAAATTACGTTGTCATGTATTGTGTGTTGAACTTTGACGCAAAAATTAATTCAATCCATTTTGACTTTTGGAAAAAGTGAAACACTGTGAATGCTTTCCAGCTGCATTGTACGTTAACTTAAATGAGTTGTACAGAAAAAATCTTTCTACACAAAACATAGACAAATGCAAGTTAGGGTGAATTCTGATAAGAGATGGTTTAGGCTGTGCACTATTTCTTAGCAAACTGAATGGGTACAGTTTCTAACATATTTTTTCCATTGTGTGTGAGGTCAACTACAGCACGGTGAAACGAGATGGACGTCCTGAAAATACAATCTTTGTTTACAATGGGATACGACAAAATACCCCTTGGACTACGTATGGGCACAGTAATATGGTGATTACACTTTTGATCTGATTTTAGATGGAGACCGGGCAGATTAGGACGCGGTCCTCCAGCAGGACACTGAGGACAAGGAACACAAAGTAGAGCACAAACATGGTGAAGCCAAGCATACGGCTCATTTTCCAGCGACAGGCTGCGATGGAGAAGATTACAAATAGAAGCATAATAAAGAGCAGCACTATGGCACAGAAGAGGCCGTTGGAGCTGACAGTTATAGCTTCCCCACCATGGTACAGCGAGAACATGAGCCAGGGGACTGGTAGGCTGGAATCAAAGATGGACAAAGAGGTTTATGTGCTGCTGTCTTAGTAAGAGGTAATTACAGTCAAAGAAAAAAAAAGCCCCTTAGAACGTCATATAAATCAATGGACAAGGGTCAAATTATTTTCAATTATGTGTTGCAAAATACATTATTACATACGTACTTATTGAAAAAAAAAAAACAATGCTAGCTTTTTAAGACTTCACATACCCCATGGTAATGTCGAAAATGTTGCTGCCCACTGAACTGGACACAGCCATGTCGCCAAGGCCTTTCCGAGCCACAATCACACTAGTGATGAGATCAGGAATGGAAGTGCCCGCAGCCAAGATGGTCAAGCCCATGATCTCCTCTGAGATACCTATTGTCTCTCCAACCTACATGAGCGTCAACAGAGAATGTTATGTGATATATTCTTTAATAAGTACTTTAACATAGAGCAAAAAAAATCAACAAATTGATGTAACAGGTTATCAAATGCATGCTGTGCATATTTTGGTCAATTAAATCTAATTGTATTCAGCCAACCTGATGTGCCCACCACACCATTAGATAGGAGAAAACTGCAATCCAGATAATGGAACCAATAAATGTCCCAACAAAGTAGCGCTTAGATGCCTGTAAGAGACAAAGAAAACTAACATCAGTCTCATATTGTGTCCTTTTTTGTTTCATTAAGTATTCAGATTCTTTTCAAGCATGACCACTATACAGTAAACATATAAATGTCACATTGTGTAACTGTTTTTTACAGGAAACAGGGCACAGTAACACAGTTGTAACATATAAACATGTAATTCTGTTCTAACATATAAACATGTCATCTTGGACAATAAATGTATTAAATGTAATTTAAATTTCCCTGATATTGTTCCTGTTGATATCTGTTTATCATGGCGTTTAGATTACTGTGTTCTACTCACTGGGTTGCGAACATCCGGAACAGTGAGCCATAAAGGTAAGACTATGGGCAGTAGCAGCAGGTAAGTGGCCTGTTTGCGCCGGCTATCTGGCCATTTCAATGTAAGTGGCTTCTCTATCTCTTCCTCCTCCTCCTCGACCTCCTCCTCTTCTTCTCCCTCTTCCTCTTCGTTTTCTTCCTCATCGTCATCCTCTTCATCATTGCTGTCATCTTCACTATTGTCTTTTTTGCTGCCCCCCGAACCATTTGACCCACAGTCCCCTGTTGTGTCTTTATCCTAGATAGAGAGAGTAAAAAAGAATAGCAGGCATTGGTAACACCAAAGTACAATGTATAAAGTTGGGGGTTTTAGTTGGTCTTTTCCTGTGCTGCCTGTGTACCTTTGGATTGTCTGGTTGGTCAGTTTTCTTCTCTGATTTGTCCTCTGCCTTGGGTGGTTTTGAGGTGGTTGGCTCCGGTGGATGTGTCACCTGCACACTGACAGAGTTGGTCTGGTCAGACTTCAGATCAGCTTTGAGGTTTCCATCTGAAGGAGGACAGAGACACGAGATACAACCCGCCTGGGCTGGGGCCATTCTGAATTAAATTAAAATTTTTGTTCCTCCTAGAGCTTTATGTTATTTGTCCTAGTGCTTTAATGATACAATAATAGCACCTGTGAGGATTGCTAAGAAGCAAATGTCATTTTAATTCAATATAGTTTTCTTTATGAGTACATTTTACTGGAAATGTATGTCTGCTCTTGCGCTTGCAATCCAAAAGCACATGTTTGTCATGATAATTTTATCCTGCTTTGTGCAAAGTATTAACTCAGAGGAAAAACACATTCCATTGGTGCATATTTCATGGATAATATGGGCAAGCAGAGACTTCTAATTCAAAAAGAAAGGACAATCGAGAATATGGGTGAACGTTTGTCCCTCTCTCCTTTTACCATATTCTCACCAAACAAGTGCACATACACGCGCACACACCCAAATACAGTCCCATCTGCATGTTAATCGTTAGGCTGATTGAGCCTGGCTTCAAGAAGCTACTTGGGACTTCAGTCCCTATGGTTCTAAAGTGTATTCCACTTAAAGAGGCAATAATAATCACCCCGATGACTGAAGCACCTCGTTATGGTGCCCACTGACGTCTTATCCCATCACACACACAGAGGTCCTCTGATTGGGGAATACAAGCTTCACAACATACCATCCACTTTCAACTGGTAAAAACAAATAACTTCTGTCCAAACAAGCATGGCCACAATATCAAGAAAATTATCCATTTGCAAAATTAGCAGACTACAACAAAATAGAATAGACAGCTTATAGTGTTAATGTTCAGGAAGAAGCTATTGAGATCCTTATTTTGAGAACAACATATACATTAAATGCTGTTATGACTTTTTGCACGGTGAACCGCTAAACAAACATACCACAACAATTAAGGTAATACTCACAAGATCCACTGATCTAATGGCTTGAAGGAGATGCTAAAACCATACAAGAGAACCACCCAATAAGACCAAAGACAATTACAAGAAATACACTAATGTGCAAACACATCACAGACACCAAACACCTTGAGATCATTGCGTTCACCTTACCTTTCCCCTGTCCTGACCCCTCCCCTCTGATATCACCGTTAAAGGGTGTTCATAAGCGGAAGAGACACACAAAAATGACTGCACTCCAAATACCAAATGATACGGACGGAATGATACGGTCTAGCGTCTATAATTGATTAAACATGAAGAAAAATGTCTAGGAGCAGAATGACGAGAAGCCACAAAATGAGGTAGTGAAATGTTGTCATCCCTCTTACCTCTCCTAACTCTGTTTGAGGCAGGGGCTTTACGATCCCCTCGTAAGATTGCCCCTAAAATGTAATTAATCAAAGACGTTTAATCACTTTCAGATATTACACACATTTTCTTACTTTGCAGAGAACCAAAGAGCTGCAATATCCTTTAGTCTTTGTTTCTGAAAGTGGGGTGCCAATGTGCACTTTTTGGACATGGATATTTTTAACCTCACAGAGAGTTTGGTCTTCTTAAAGCCAAAAAATCTGATCCACGGTCCCAGACAAGGGCTGGTGAGTGATAATGACATATCAAAGGAGTGACAGTGACTTGCATTTTCATATCACATTAGACCATCATGACCAACTCTATGGACCACACTAGAGTCCTACAGAGATAAAGAGATTAGAGGGCCAACAGGCCCCTTATGCACCATTTATTAGCTTGTATTTAAAAGCTGATTAAGGATCAGCCATGGCCAAGTGTTGAATATGAGGCTTGCAAGGCCATGCCAGCAAGGACAGCCTGAAGGTCATCTCAGTACAAGAGGTTAGAGGGCAGTGCACAACGGTTAGACCTCCACAGACTTTTGTGAGTGGAAAGGATATTTAAGTAAGGAAAATGTTGTATTTATGTTTTACAAAACAATGCATTGTACTAATGCACGGTACTCTTTCAACAGTGACAAAAATTTGCACCAGTTAATAACAACTGGGATTATTAAGATAACAGTTTGCATTATGTGGTTCTTTAGAGCCAACTTGTCTATGTATAATGTCAATTTTCATAGAAATTTTTTACCTGATACAACCCAAAACAATATAAAGAAAATCAGGCTTCAAAACATTTGCATGTATACTTGAAATACAATACAGCAGTAAGGTATGTCCTACATTACCTTCTGCCAAAGGGTCCAGAGTGTGGATCATAAGCTGAAAGATGGTACTCCTCATGGAGGTGTTGTGGAGAGAAGCCGAGCTGCCCCCACGTTGTAAAATGGGTCGCACCTAGACAGAGAAATACCATGACCCATCACACCCAATATTAGTTAATATTTAGCAAAAATGTATTTTCACCTCTTTTGATGTCCACCACTACTACATAATAATAATAATAATAATAATAATAATGTCCTTTATTTAACCAGTTAAGTCAGATGTGTTTAACTGTAGATTATATCTCAAAACGTTCTTACTTTCAATTTGGTTGTGTCTGACTGTGATTCACATGGGAGGTTGCTAGGTTTAGTATTGCTCTGTTCTGATTCAGGTGGAGAAGAAGGTGGTTCCACAGGAGGCGGTGGGGGCGGGGGTGGCAGGGGTTCACTTTCCTACAAAATTACAACAAAAGATTACAAGAAAGTATTCTGGCCAGTGCGTGTACCAATTTTGAAAGCTGCTCAACTCGAATCAAATGTTTGAACTTAAAACAACTCAAATATTGATATCAAAATGAAAATCTACTCATTTAGAACCGCCAGACACATGCGTGGGATTCAAAAGTAATTTAGAAATCTTTTTGCAATGCTAAAGTGATTAAAATCCCAGATAAAATTAGCAAAACTGTTATATCACCATGCAAACTGTGAGCTGGGGAATTGGCTCGGATTAGAGAGGTGCTCTGCAAGTAAAATACAAAGCCCTTTGACTCAAGCTATCTATTATTTGCAAGGCCACGGTCCCACAACACTCATTATAGTGTGATTACAGTTGTGTACCAGGGCATGTTGAGACAAATAGTGCACTGCAGAAGAGGCTATACTTGAGCACTGAATAGTAATGTTGCATACATTATGTCAGTGTTAAAGCAAACCAGTTGCGGAATAGACTGATATCTGTAGACAATCATCTTTTTGTGAGTGTGATTTACTCGGGTCATCGTCTTTAAAATATTCACATCGGTGGATGTTAGTCATGGCTAAGCAATTGGCACTCTAATGATATAGTTTGAGCACAATGCTCCATTTTTAATTAGAGAGGCATTGAAATTACTTAACATATAGTCACCCAAAACACAGCCATTTGATCTAGGGATCCTGTCCAGCAGCCCGATCTACTTTTAGTCATCACTTGCAAAAAGGTTATAATGAATAAACACAGGGATAAACCAAGCCATGAAAATACAGTTTGTATAATTTGGCTTGCAAATCATAACGTTTGTCTCTGCAACTGCACCTGTTGTGTGCGATTGTGCTTTAGTTTTGTTATAAATATATTCTTTAGTGAAACACTGCTATGTCATTTCTAATATTGGTTCGTGGATGTATTTTTTTATCCTGTTTGAAACGACCAACCAGTCTTTCAGGGCCCTTCTCAAATAAAGATTTATAAAGATCCTTGTATCACAGTGACATTCACAAACCTTCTCTGGCTCTCCAACGGTAATTACTTTGACGACGCTCACATGCTTGTAGAGTTGAGTCTTGACAGCATTTTCAATCTGAACGTTGAACTTCATGAAGGTCACATAGGCCACATAGCCTGATACCAGCATCATGCTCTCCCACCACACAATGGTGTTGTCCAGGAAGAAGATGATAAGCATAGAGAGGTCGAGTATGTAAAAGCTTACATCACGAAACAATGGCCACCAGGTGAGGTGCAGCATTTCCCTGGAGAAAACGGCACACATGCCAATCACAAATAGTATATTAAAGACTGCTGAGCCTACAATAGTGCCAATGCCTACATTGCTGTGAGAGATGAAGACTCCAATCAGAGAGGTAAAGAGTTCGGGAGCTGAGCCACCAGCCGCCATGAACGTTGCTCCAGCCACATCGTCCGAGATCTCCAGTTTGTTGGTAATGACCTCCAGGGTAGGCACAAAGAACTCATCACAAACAATAGCAAGGGAGACAAACATGTAGATCATTCCCAGGATGTGGAGAACCACCCAGCCTTCCCTGCGTTGCTCCACAGAAAAGAGATCATTGGGGTACTCTCCAGTCCTGTGTGGGGCATCTGCAGGCTTGCTTGTAGTGGTTGGTGGTGGATCTGTTAGAGGAGGTTTAGGAGGTTCTGGCTCTACATAGATACATTGTTCAAGGTCTGTTCTGTTAACAGTTATTACTAAAGGGGCTGTGGCACTGGTAGGTAAATCAGTGTTATCCTCTGTTGCATTAGAAAAATCTACTTCTGGGCTTTCCACATTTGGGACTCTACTGTATTCTTCTTTCTCAGGATCCTCTGCTGTCTGGGGAGAGGTCCATGGATCTGAAAGACTTGCTTTCAAAGTCAGTGTGTAAACACAGCATAACAACACACCTGAGAAGAAAAAAAGGATGCGACTCTGCCGTAGTCTCCTTCTTTGAGGCAAATGCATGTTCCTCGCCCTAGTGGTATTTTGTACAAATACAATTATGTAAGAGACATTCTTATACTTTTCCTAGTAGTTCTAGAACAATTTTTGGGTGAAAGAAAATAGGATAAG
This sequence comes from Galaxias rostratus, assembly GCA_036024795.1. Lineage (NCBI taxonomy): Eukaryota > Metazoa > Chordata > Actinopteri > Galaxiiformes > Galaxiidae > Galaxias > Galaxias rostratus. Next base: position 4,836 of record JAVQJS010014846.1, on the reverse strand, counting down.
AGGTAAACACACAAACGCATGGTTCGTTTCATCTTCTATTCATGGCAGAATATGTTGCCCCCACCTCAGCCTAACAAAAAAAGGAAAAATAACAATTAAAAAGAATTCCAAAGATGGCTAGAAGGTCAATATAGGCTAAACTATATAATCATGAACAGGCGTGGACCTACAGCTGAACAAATTAAATGTTTTCGAAATATGTTATGGTCGATTACATATAGCCCACAGTAACAGAGGCATCAGCAAGCAGTATGGATGGGATAGAGGGAGGATGCAGACAGCCACCTGTTACTATGGCTACATAATAATTAGTATCACAGTATTATGGTTTTCAATGGGCGAGTTAAATCCTAACACGGCATTTGATACACATATTCACTAATACATTTTCATGACAACATGCGCCAAGCGAATTACAACAAAACAATACTATACTGCGTTTATCGTCTGTGATTGACACAATCGCTGAAAGAATGTGATAAAATGTGCCCCTTCTGTACTCTTATAAATTAAACGAAGAATACAGTTGAATTCGAATGGATAACCTTAAGCGTTTCTCTACACCAGTTAATATCTGTTATAAAAACTACAGCGGGAAATTAAGGACCGAGAATACGGTCTAGAAAGTGAAGGTCAATTATGGCAATCGGTGCCTAAAGCTTTTTAGACGCAAAGCCTTTAGATATAATATTTGTATACCAACCTTATATCGATGAGCTGAAAATACTTAATAATAACAATAATGGATTCGTGCTTTCTCCAGCTGTGCGTAATGGATTGAGAGATGCTGACTGTCGTTATTGGACAGCTACAAGGGCGCACCGCAGGTCAGGTCTTCAGCAAGGCTCAGCATAATACCTGGAGTCTTTTAATAGGATTAGGTTATGTGAAGTACCTAAGATTCTTCTTTCCAACCTTGCAGACATAATTTGCTTAACTCACGAACGTTACATGCACAACAATGACGCGACTGAAAACAGTTTGTAAAATACGTATGAATAGGTAATTAAGATACTGGCATGTTTTAGATTATATTTCCCTCGGTTGGATATGGTGAAGGGTATGTGTAGGCAAGCCTTTGGATTCGAGATTTTTTGCATACTCACCTATAGCCTATGTGTGTCCATAGTAGTGAAACACCGGGGCACGTTTAAAGAATACCTTAGTACCGCTCCCACCTGTCATGGTACCCTTATAGTCCACCAGCCAACCTAAAAATTATTCTTTTTGGAGGATTTGTCAACATCAATGAAAGATTTTGACATCCATAAAGCATGATTTCGCATCACATTCAGCAACATTTTATTCATTTCACATCTTGTAATAACACAACTATTAAAATGCTAATAAAACACGATTTCAAAGCTTTCTCAATTAATTCACATTCCCTGAGGATCCTGGAATCTTTTTAGTCCACACAATAACTGGTCAACAAACCATTGAACATTCAGCAAGGTTGAAATGGTGTGGAGGCAGACTTCATGCAAAGCTGTATAACAAGTACAAAAAGAGCCTAAAGAAACAACAAAACACACTCGTAAATGGCCAAGAACAAATGGCCGATATCAGGACCAAAAATGGTAAATCATATCTGCAAGCTGTTGCAATCACCGTTGACAGAGGGTATACTGAGCATGTCGATTGTATATCAAACAATGAAACACAGCTTTCAAGTGGACCTCATGAATAACCGTGTATGCAGGAAAATACTGCCCAAAGTTGTACAGAAATTTCTAAATAAATAATATTTCATCTTTATAAAGCAGATGTTGCATTATTGAAAAGTTATTTGCTAATCATGATTATTGTGTACAATACAAGGTCATATAATACATTTGCCATGCAAAAGATGGTAAGGATGACTGCAGCTAATGAGTTAAGTTACAATGTATTTGTGCCAGGGTCAAACCAAACCTTGTTCTCTACCCCTGCTGTAGGCACTTAAGTACTATAAATACAGAACTCTTTGATGGCATCATCCACATCCTTACCATAGTTCTGTGTATTGTATTAACTGTTACAATTTAAACAGATGGCCAGGACAAAGTCAAAAGGTGTTAGGGGATCGGTTGAAAACAAGAAAATAGTTAGTCTCCAAGATGAGAGGAGATCAATTCCACTGAAGACGTGTCTGTGAATGTCATGGCAAAGAGGTAAGAGAAGGTGACCAGTAGTGAGACCAGAGAGATTTTGTCGAATGAGCAGAAAGGAATGAGCTGGTGTCCCGTCAATTCGCTTTCCTTTTCCTGGAACGGAATCGTCTTTTCCTTTGTTGGTATAGATGTCGAAAATTAAAGAAAAGACCTAGGGAACGGTATAAAAACAATGACACTTGACAACAGTTTGAGGATTTCAGTATGAATAAGAGGCTGAGAGTGAGGGCAAGTCAGTGCGCAGACCATGGGCCATATCAATAAACCGACAGAAAAACATACTTACCCAAGAACATGAGGATCAGATACAGATGCAGGGTGTAGGAGAAGCTGATAGACTGACCCAAAAACTTTGGGAGGGGAAAGCTGTACAGCCGCGTCTCATCAAATATGGGCAAAGATTGTATCACAGCAACAGCTTCACAAAGAGAAACTTTGCATTACTATCAATAGCCCTGTACAATCCTTTTCAACATTTCACACAAGACAAAGACAATTCTTAGTAATGCTGACTTTTTTTTTTTACATTTCCACCCAACCAACCTTCTGCTAGCACGCCAAGTGGATACAGGGGCATCCATATGGTGTATCTCATCCAAGTTAGTCGTTTCCACTCGGTGTCAATGCAAGCCAGCATATAGAATGGATATCTACGGCGGAGAACAATAAAACGGTGTAGAAATAGTTCATTACAAAAAAAAGCTTTTATTATCAAGTTGTCTTAGTTCTCAATAAGACCAAGAGCAAAATAGTGAGGGAAGTTCACCTGAAAATCTCAATAGAACTCCATAAGTAGAAGACAAAAAAGACCACAGGCTGGTTTTGCATTGATTCTAGACTGCCGAAGATGACAAACAGGATGACGTTTCTTCCAGTAACCTGAACAAGGGGCAAATTCATTACATTACAATTATTTATGAAGCTTTTGTCCAAAGCAACTTAAAAATTACTTTGCTCATTGACGTAACATTGCCCAGCTCATATTCCTTAACTTTTTGAACGCAAGGGCAGTATAAGTCAAATATTCTAACAAACAAAACAAAAAAATCCAATTTTGACCAGGCTCATTAAATAAAACTTATACATTTTTCAGGTGAATGTTTGTTAATAAACTGTCAAGAGCAGAAGGTTACCTGAATCATAGCTGGAAGGAAGCCTGCTTTGACCAGACCCAAGAGAGGGTTAATGACCTCAGCTATGGCCATCATTTGACAGAAATACATCATATCCGCTGTGGTATGGAATGTGTCAAAGAAAGAATCTGAGAAGGAATGAATGTAGTGTATTTAAGATTAATTGGCAGGTAAAAAAGAGGCATCTGATAATTTAATATTTATATAATTTTTAAACTATTGATATCAATAATTTATGTCTACAATGTTGTCTTAAATCACAACTGTCATACGGTTTAGAATGTACTTGTTGTGGCTTAGTTAGCATAAAAAATGAGTAGTTGCAGTAAATAACCTTGACCCAGAACAAAGAGGCGAACTGTCATGTTGACAAAGATCCATGAGAACCCAAGGAACTGGACCAGGTTGTACATAAATAAATATCCTTTCTTCAGGCCAAGGTACGCTAATAATGGATATAAAAAAACAGAGTTTATTAATTAATTTAAAATAAAATATACCACGGTATAAATATGCACTGTTTAATCAGTTGAGAAATTGAGACCATCCTTAAGTGAACAAAGGGCTTTTCATTAAATCACTTTTAACACATGCAAGCTTAGTTCTACTTACGATCTTTACGGACTCTTGACTCAATGCTAAGTTTGTTTATCCTCTCATCTTCCTGAGAGAAAACGAGATTAACAGAAGGAAGTAGGCATTCTAACCTAAACATGAAATGTGCTGGAATGTAAAAAATTACTAATGTATCTACTACATAATTATTCAACACAGTAAAACTATTAAGTTACAGGTTAAGTCTTTTAATTCTCCCCTTGGAAAAGTAAAAAATAAATAACTGGTTTCAGATGTGATTTATGACATACCTTTGCATTAAGCTCCATCTCAGCATCAGACTCGTCCAGCCAACGGTCAAAGTCAGGGGCCAGGAATAGGGGCTTTTTTTCTTGTACAGTGAGTCTGTCCCACCAAAGGGGCTCCTTCTTCCTCACTGTGATATTGAGTTGCCGCTGGGTAAGCCTGTGGCTCACCTAGGTCATGCAATAGACAAGCAAAGACAGTGAAATCAACCTTACAAGAGTTACGTTTCAGTTTGAAACATCATTTTAAAATAACTTTTCATATTGGCAAACTGTTCAGGGCATGGGTATAAAATGTTTTATTTCGCCATAGTAAAATCATTAATCTAATTAAATATTTTCTATATGAAGCTATGTGGTAGTGGTACACGTATTATCCAACATAGATTTGTAGTATGCCACCTGAAACTGTCACACATGCTTCTAAGATAGAGTATGAGTAGTTCTGTAAACAGTTTCATGATGAAAACTAGACATACTGATAGTGCATCTGGAAAGTATTCACAGCGCTTCCCTTATTCCACATTTTGTTATGTTACGGCCTATGGTGACTCTAAATTGTCCGTAGGTGTGAATATGCGCGTTGTTGTTTGTCCCTTTGTGTTGGCCCTGTGATGGACCGGCGACTTGTTTTGCTTATTTTTGTTTACTTTGTACAGCGTCTTTGAGTGTTTTGAAAAGCGCTTTATA